>VXBZ01001844.1:81229-121619 GCA_013399135.1 Heliornis fulica | reverse complement strand
CCCCCCCATCTCACACCAACATAAGCTGCCTATCTTCATTTCCAAGGCCCCCTGGGACCTCAGCTATCATCTCTCATTGTCTCTCGTTGTCAGGAGGCAGAAACGTGGAGTAAAGCATCTCCAATAACTGCCCTGCCTGAGCAGACTTCCAGGTCTGCTGTGCTTGGTCCTTATATACCTTTATAGAGCAGGATATGGGTGAACAGGATTGGCCAGGAGTGAAAAAAGGGGTCACTGTTAAAGACAGACAGGAGTGCAGGCAGCTGCAACATTTAAACGCTGTTAAAACCTTAAAATGGACTATGTCCTTTTGTTCAGAGTTACGATCCCCTTGTATTCATCTCAGAGCAAGCCCTTTCTTGTTTTCTCTGTGGTCTCTCTCATACTTGGAGGGTACCCTGCATAAATGCCCTCAGATTTATGTTGGTAGCACTCTAGAATCTCCTTAAAGCTCTCCTTTGCCATGATGTCTATGAAAGCTTTGATAACCTTTAGACTGCTAGTGAGGTAATACTGCTGTCGGCCACAGAGCATTCACATTTCCTTTATTCTCCCTCTGTCTGTTTGTATCCGTCTGTGGTCTCTTGTCCTCTATTTAGTTTGTAATCACTTTGGGACAGGGCCATCATTTTGTTCGATGTTTACACAGTGCTTCAGACAATATTTGTTGTTAGAGGTCCTGCGTGGTCTAATAATACAGACAATAAATAAAAACAGTAACAGCCTGCGGCAGGTGCTCTCTTCTTGCATAGACCTCATTGATTTCAGGCTGTGGGCTGAGCAAATTGCATGAATGTGGATTGGGTCTTGTGGGTAACTGAGCAAAGGGCAGAAACAGAAGAGCAGTGCTGTGTGTTCCATTCTAAATGTAGGCCAAAATGCCTTTTAATCAAAATCCTCCCCCATTTTTTTTTTCCTTTTCTTCTTTTCTTTCCTTTTTTTTTGTCAAGCAGTGTAGACTGGATCCAAGGGCAACCTTGCAACCTTTAAGCTTCATGTCATTTTCTTCCAGAAAAGGGCAGGGGGGAAAGAAGGCAAAAGTTTATTGGCTTTTGTTTCTTTCTGAAAAATACACCGTAAGGGCTATAAACAGCATGAGGAAGAAAAAAAAACCCATACATTTGAAGGTCCTTAGACCTCACCTCCTGCCCTTTGTACTTGGTAGAAAACTTCTTTTAAAGCTTAATCCTCATCTGTTTTCATTGACAGTAGTAAATAGAGTCTTTGCCCTTAGTTTCCTAATCTGTAAATTGAGCATCTCTTGCTAACTAACTAACACAAGGGCTGTGACCACTTTTTGGTAAGACCTTTGAAGATTGACAGGGATATATCATGATTTGCTATCATTCTGTGATAGCAAATAGTTCAATTTTATTATTAAAAGAAGTCTGAGGTTTATTTGGTTCCACTGCCTGCTCTGAACAACCTTCAACAATGCCAAGTGCTTGCTAGAGAGAAAAGGGGATATGTCTCTCTGGATCTGAATCGCAGAATTATCCATAGAAATCTATCTTTAGGCTGATATAACTCATAAAGTGAGCAATCTTTGGGATCAGAGCAGAATCCAAATTATGCAGAAGTGAGTTAAAGTACTTTAGCAATATGGATACAAGACAGAACCTCTGCCTGTGTGGTTTACAGTACCAGCCAAGAGCAGACAGAAAGGAATTACTGTGAGTAATAAAGCCGAGCACAGCGTTACAAATTCTATATCAAAGTATTGGAAAAATAGGACAAGTATCAAATGGAATATAAAGCAACTGTATGAAAAACGCAGGAAGTTTTAGTCTGAGCTGTGCTTAGGGTGATAGAAGAGCCCTGCGTCTTGTTTAGTGCCTTTTAATCTGAAAGCCCTCAAAATGCTTTCAGAATAATGATTAAGAACATGAAGACATTCTATTATGTTACAGAACATATACTATATGTATAATTTATGATATTATATGTGTATCTGACATATATATTATTTTCCAGTGCAAGCCCACAACAATCATTGAAATAAAACCATACGATTATCACCTCTTTAAAAGATAGATGTAGTACCACTTGTTGAATTTAGTTTCCCAAAGAGATTCTTAACAAAAGACAGAAAAAAACCCAAAAGAACAACACAGGAAACAACAATCAGTGAGCGTGAGAAGAGATGGAGTGAGTAATGGGACAGAAGTTGTGCTGCACTGGACAGCTGTAACACAGGATACTGGACTGTAAAGCCAGGCTTATCCTCAGTGAGAGTGCTCTGGTACTCGTGTCCTGCAGAGCCAGCAGTCCAAGGAAGGCTTCATCCTGAGGAAGAGAACCCATATTACTAAAGACCTTTAAGAAATGCAACCTCTGTCAACTACTCTGAACTAAGGCTTAGGAGGATCACCAGGTTTATGTTGATTGGCAAATATGATCAGAAGTTACATGCCTGTAGGAACACAAACACGAGAAAGCTGAAAACACAGCAAAAAAATACTTATTTGAGAAGCATGCAAAACAGTCAGCTTCCCCAAACTCCTTTTTCCTGTCATAGGCCCATTTTTCCTTAGCTTTAAGCTGACCCTGGTGTCTGTAACCTGGCTCCTTTTTCTGTCCTGGTTACTGGCACTGACAGACGGACCCAGGCAGGACTTGACAATTGAACAGTAATAGGGCGCTTTTTTTGATGTCACAGAGACCATCCCACAGTGGCATTCAATTTGGGAAACATGGAGTAGTATTTGTCATGTCATGAATGGGCTTTGGAAGGTTTGCCTTGGGGTGTTCTGTTTGGGTATTTTGGTGGAGTTTTTTTGCGACATTTAGTACATTGTTTCTAGAAGTAGAAGAAAACACAATAGGTGAAAAGTAAGGCAGTTAATAAGACTGAACAGGCATAAGAACATAATAGATGGTATGCTGTGGGCCAAAGTGAACGCATTTATTTATTGTCTCAATCAAATGGCAACATAAGCGTTTTCTTTTTCCTGTTATGTTATTAGTCTTATAACATGGAAAACATTCTCTTTCCCTATGGAACTCCTCCAAGCCAATCCACCCCCATAAGGAAACCCAACCTTTAATACTTCGCAATAAATAAAACATCAGGAATAGAGATATACAACAACACATTATGACGAATATTACCGAAAAGCACACACAGATCTGTTCAATAATATCTCTTTGGAAAATTCTTTTACTGATGTATCTAAGCACTTAAAAATTTAATATCTGAGGACCTCACAGTCACTAATGGGTTTTAGTCTCCCTTCACTCCAAAGGCAGATAAGTATATTGCCCTTTTACGGACTTAGAGGTGAATAGTCGGTGACTTGCCCAGGATTGTATGTATATCTTTTGGTGGAAGTGGGCTTGGAGTCAGGGTTTCCATGTCACCGGCCGGTACCTTAAGGGCATCTTTTTAGCTGTTAACCATCTTCATCATAACATTTAGGAATGAGTTGTGTGAGGTATAATGCTCTTTGGCTTTTCTTTTTAATACTTCAAGTTATCTTCTAGTCCTGACTAACCATCAGGAAGACTTTGCTTTTAACTTAGCCTTTAAAAGAAGCTGCTCTCCTGCACGGTATGCATTTGCCCTCAGTTTAGGAGTTGTACACAGCCCTACAACAATTTGTGTATTTGCAGCCCACTCCCCAAAGGGAACTGACCTGGCAGGGCTCGGGACCAAGGCTTGCAAAGTGTTTTAAAGCACTCTGCTGCGTATGGCTTGTCTGGGGAAAAAAAAAAAAAAATCTACGAAAGCAAAGCGATAAAAAAACAATCAAACGAAAAAACCTCCCTCCAGCCAAGATCTAACGGAGTGGATGGGCTCAGTCGATTCTACACCCTTGCTGGAGTTCTCTAACCCTTACCTAAGGGAGCACTTAAGCACTTCAGCCTTAAATGCATCGGCAGTCGCGTTGCCTTGGGGTAGGGGGTTGGGGAGAATACTCATGTGCTTTGCTGGGTCAGGACCCTGACCCAGAGTCCACGGATATTTGATTCTTTTGAAAACCAGGCCATTTCTTTAGTGCTTTACATAGATTTGGTAACCTAATTTTAGACAGCTGTATTTTTAAAATCCAGGCCTAAATACACTCCCCATAGGAAACACATCGTCCCTGATATTTGGGTCAGAGCGCTCCCACTAGGGATAATTTCTTTAAACCACTGGCCAGCAAAGAAAGAAACCAACCTGAACAACCACCCTGGCAGCACCCTCCCCCTCCCCACAAGCTTTTCCAACCCCCAAGGTTAGTTTGGGACCCCGGTATATTTTGAATGGCTGTTGATACAAAGTCATGCTCTTTTCCTTTTCATGTCACTTATTTAAAGAGGAATCTTGAGGCAGTTGTTTACAGCAGCAATGCTTAGGAAGAAAAAGAATAGCAAGTGTATTTTCAAATGCCCTTAGCAGCTTTCTTTTTATTTCGCTCTCCAAGCCCCTGCTATTCAAGTTCCCTTCTCCTCAGAGCACTAACAGCTAAATTGTTCTATGCACACAGCTCCCATTAGCAAAAGGAGTCATGCACATCATTCCCATGAACCACTTTAACAGCACAGTCCTATATGACAAGATGTGCCTCGAAGAGAAAGGATGCTAGATAAATATTAACCACACAGCATTCTCATTTTAGCTTACATTTAAAATAGCATTTGGATTTTAAAAATGTACACTCACATTATTTGGTAGGAGTCACCTTTGTCTTACCAGTTTAAGAAATCAGATATGCCAGAGTATAACAAATCTGCATTGGAAGCATGGGGTTTTCTGTCTCATGTTGGAAAAGAATGGGAGGGAGGGGACTGGCATTTGGATTTGGTGTCATACCTCAATAACCCACAAACCCTGATTTTTCAGCAATGAGTTTGCATCCTTTGGTTTACATTAATTGCATTGAAACTTCCATCAATTATTCAAACTCAGAGTAGTCACAGCTCATTCAATATCTCTGCTCTGCACAGACAATCTGAAGCCTGACCCTGCTTGGATTCATATATGGACAGACAGGCCGATTTCTTTCCACAGCAGAGATTCACTTGAAATCCCCCTGCCTCCTTAAAAAGGTTCAGTTGAAGATGAACTAAAATATGCCTCTGCCTAACTCTTCATTTGGGAAGCATGTCAATTTCATTGGTTGCACCAAATTCAAGCTTGAAAGTATAATCAGAAATTTATATACTCTTGTTACATAGATTCAAACATACTACTTAGTATAAAGGAAATAGAAATATTTTTGTCTGGTAGTGTGGGAGGAGAGAAAAACATGTTTTTCCCTAATGTCAGACAATTAGTTTGTGATTTATATCTCAAAGGACCTCAGTTGATAAACCTTACAATTTCATCTTAGCTAGCATAGCTATGGATGGCTTTACAGAAAACTCATAAAACTTTAAAATTGGTTTCTAAGTGTAGTAGAATTCTCTGTTACCAATGGCAGTGAATCCTTGTGCTTCAATGCAGATTTTGTATTTTAAAAGAAGGTCCTCTTTTGGATCAGTTTTGCTTTTTTTTTGTTTAATTAAATTAGCGAACCTCTCATTCTTCATAGTTAACAGCAGTGATTGACAGTCACATGGATTTTTTCTCTGTAACCATTGGTACCAGTGACTAGAAAAGGAAGCAAGTAGTCCCAATTTCATAATATATGGTAGAAATTGTGTATCTGAAATACCTCACACTCACAATGGGCCATGCAACTGTGCTCAAATGCATGCATATAATTTTAACCATAGCATCCTTAAAGGTGAAGTGCACCCCTGATAACTGAAATTCTCCAAGTAATAGTTACCATTTACTCACAGTTTTGGACAATGCAAAAACATAAAAGCTGCTGCTCCTAGAATTGTTGCATATTAGCACCATTCATCAAAATGCTGTCCTTGTGGTCAGTGCCTTTCCTTCCCCACTTTATATTATTTTCCTATTCTTTTATCACCAACTTGGAGTCTGCGAGAATCTGCACAATAACAAACCGGTAAGTTTATGCGGCAAAGGACTGCAGTATGGACAAGAGAAAGATTTCAAGCACCGTGCTTCTAGGAGGCTTATTTAAACCATAACAAAATAATTAAAAATTGCTTGACCATACCTTTTTAATTGGCTCCCTGATAGAAGGGTTAATAGGGATTCTAATACCTGTGTAAAAAAAAAAGACAGATAAAGAAAACAGCGTAATGTAAAATAATTCAGATTGTCTCTGTGTAAATGAGGCAATAAATGCCTGCAACACAAAGCTCAGCCTGACTTCACAGCAGGGTCTGGTGCTTAATTGAAAGTCCTAACTAGACCCATTTATCAAAGAAATCACTCAGAGGGAAATTTAATTATCACAATTAATCTATATATATTTTTAGAAAGTCTCACAAAGCACACCAACAATTTCCTTGGGAAGAATTTTACAATGTTATTACCAAAAAAGTCAAGCACCAAACTTCTCCCCCCTCAGAGGAAAATAGAGGCAGGCAGGCACAGGGAAGGTTGTGTGAGGAGCTCCTCGTAACGCCACTTAGGCACTGCCAGTAACGAGCACTGCCACAGCAGGAGCTCACATGGAAATATTTCTTCCTAAGTCACAAAATGCTCCCTTTGCAAGCTGGAGAGAACACCTGGCTTTCCGAGAGAGCTGCCTCACCATGTGCCCATGGACTCCACGTCCTTGCCACAGTTTTGCTTGGCCCTGCAGGACCCCTGGCACCTCCTAGGTGCCCCCCGAGTCTGTGTCAGTGCATGCTCAGAAAAGGCCTTCGCTCAGTAACTAGTGTATGATGCTTTGGTAAAGTGAGGAACTGGTGGCACATTTTGGTTTAAGCCTTTGAATCTTTGGTAGAGTTACCAATGTTCACATCAGCGCTGGTTTGCTCCAGTGAGCAAAGGGCCCTTCTGAGACCAGGGTATTTCCCTGGAGTAACTGGACATACTCTACTCCGAGCTGGCTTTGCTTTATTACTTGTACAAGTTGGGAAGGAAGGTAGCTCTGAGCTGCGTTCCTACATACCTTGTCACATTTGGTGTCTCCTAAGAGGTTTTTGTTTGCTTTTTAAAGACAAGGTAATGCTTAACAGCCTAGTTAAATTTTCTTCCTTATGTTGAAAAACAGATCCTTCTTTTTATGCTAAGCTTTACTTCCATTTCAGGCTACTTGTAGAGCACTTGTGGAGCAGATAAGTTGAGTTACATCAATGTGCATCATGTGGCACTTGACATGCCTATGGGAAGATTAAAAGAAAGCCCCAAGAAAGTATGCAAGTCTGCCATGATAAAAATCCCCTTCAGTCCATCAGCGAGCTAACAGCTGGTAGGTTTGTAGGTTTTCTGGACACTACCATGCAGCAAGTGTAGGCAGGAGTCAGCTCCTTTGCTTTGAGGGTGAAGAGCACCAGCACTTGCATTGGAGGTAGGATGCAAGGAACTGGCAGAGTACTTGCACTAGCTTCAAGTGGGGCGACAGCAGGCACTTGAAGAGGCAGGGAAAACGGGGCCAGAGATTTTCTTTCACTTTGTGTGTCTTGCACAGGCCTACGCCTACTTGTGTTTCCCCAGGGTTAAAGGGATTCTGTAAGACATACTAAGGTAGCATCATTTTCCTTTCCATTCTTCAGAGAACATTAGAAATGGTGACCCAAGTTAAGGTTCTGGGGCATGCCCTCTTTCTTTCTTCTCAGTGGGAAAACTTGCAGCTTGGTCTCTTGATGTCACTGAAGTTGTTTACTGCCCCCCACCCCTCCTTTCTTTTTTCTCCTGTGCTTCCTACATTATTCAGGTTATACTAATCACCAGAGGGGAAGGAAACAACTCCATAGCAGATTGAATTACAGTTTAATTGGGCATCCTGTGAAATAAACATTGTGACTTGGATAAGATTAAAACGTGAGTCACAAGTCTGGTGAGTTTTCAAGTGTTAGGGAATGCGGTGAGGGAATCAGGCAAGAACAGCAAGGCAATAGCAGCTGGGAGCAATGCTCAGCAGAACAGCAACTGCTGGACACAGTTACTTGTTTTCATCAGGATCACGCTAAAACTAGTGGAAAAAACAACTCACATTTCCCAATTTAAGAAGAATTACATTTTCAAATGGATTTCTGTTTATATTAATTCACCTGTACTGAACCTATCTGCAGATACCCTCTGGTAATATGCCACTGTCCAGCTCAGGTAGATGTTCACAATGAGTACTTAGAAGTGCTTCTGAAGAAGGATTTCACCACCAGGTTTGGCATCTTCCATGTACTCTACTGTTATGTTTGATATTTCTGGTGAGTAGATTTGCTGGAAGAAACAAATTGCAGACAGAAGTGAAAACTATATTGCAGGATATTTATCGAAATACTAATCCAAAATGCGTAATCACAACCATTCACATGAGCATCACTTGATTTTAGCTGAATGGGCCAAATGCTGCATTTAAAGGACAGAGGTCCTCATTCAGCCACCGAACAAGTATGTCAAGCTTCTACTTCACAAGCTTGCCTGAGTTAGCTGTCACTCGACTGCTTTCTGCTTTCTGAGGGTAAGGGGAGGCTGGCTGGGGGAAGACTTTGCAACGAAGCCAGCTGTGAGGCAGAAATTGTCAGGCACCAGGTCAGACCGCCTGCCATGCATTGCAGTAGCGACTGGTGGAAGCCCTGGCTGGCCGCTGTCTGACAGCGGTGGCTGCTCACCAGCCGCGGGGAAGAAAAGGTTCCACAACCTATGACAATTCCCTCAGCGCTCTGATCCCCAGGGTATTTATCGCGGCTCAAAGCTGCAGAGGTTGCTGGCTTACTCTTTGCCACCAGGTGGCCTAACTATTCCACCATTCGTGAGGAGCCAGGCCTCCATTAGAGATGAGCAGCTGGAACTTTTTAAGCTTTACATATTTTTCTTCCCAAGCCTCCAGCTCACCTCCTTCCTTGTCATTAGGTTGATTAAAAGCGATCAGGGCTGCTCTGATTCCTCAGCTCAATCCTTTTCTCAAAGCATCTGGGAGAGCTTGTGCTTCCAGCAGTCCAGCCGTAGCCTTAGAGATGAAGCTCAACTGTCTCTATTTGCTTCTTAGTCCAAATGAACTCTTGCTGCGACAACACAGGTAACTTGGACTTTTCCTTGTATTTCAGTATCTGGAGGTGAGTTCCTTTCTTGGCTTCAGTAGATGGTTTTCTGGCCACTCAGGAGTTCCTGTGCCAGCTGTGTAAGCTGGGTTTGGAGCTGCTCTGTGTCCCCAGAGCATTGCAGTGTGGATTCAGTGGGCCAGAGGATCTGACTCTACAAATGGGTTTCGATTTTTAAAGTTGCATACAGTTGAGACTTCATCAGTCAGCCCACTAAGTAGTTTTGGGGGTAGGCACTGGGAGCTGGCTGAGCTAACAGCTCCTTGGGCTTCAAGAGAAGCTGGAGTTACAGCTCACTCTGTTAAAAGCCCTACCATTGTGGCGTGACTTTCCCAACTTGGGACTGAAAGGAACTAGACTTTACCGAGCTACAGATGGGAAGGAAGATACTCTTGGATGTTCAACTTAGGGTTTTCTTGATGAGACGAGTGGGGAAAGCCCTGGCTGATATCACAACAGTATAAACTAAGAATAAGTATGTAGCTACAGTAATGCTAATAATGCCAGTATTGGGAAGCCACTGAAGGACTTTCTAGGAGAAGGAAACACGGTTTCAGAAGAAGATGAGTTATTTCATGTACTGCAACACTGATAGTTTAGTTTTGTATTTTCTACCATTTACATGGTGCCTGAAGGCTTTCACAAGGTATTTTCAAAACAAAGCTTGGTAACCAAAGTAATTAACTAAGTCCTTTTGGTTAAAATATCTGATTCATTCGCTTACCCATCTTTGTAGTTGTGCTTTTAAGTTTTGATGTGGGCGGTACAAGGTGCAACAATGGTAGGAAGGAATATCACAGCAGCACCCAGCACTAGAAGCATCTTCCCAAGATCAGTTCAGATCAGCTCTCAAACTGGTGCCCGACAATCCCAAATCAAAGGTATCCAGTTTCTGAATGCCCTCTATCATAACACAATTGCAGCACAAGAGATAGCTGCATTGGGCAGATTTTCCTAAAGGATGTGGTGATTGAACTTTTAAAAATACCAGTCATTTGGAGAAAATTTCAGGAGTCTTTAAATTACTTTGGCAAATGGATTAGTTATAAATAATAAATACCTGGAAACCAGTAGAGACTTTCAGTTGCATCACAAAAATGTCATGAAGTAATACTGGAAATTTCAGCTACTTTAACCTAGCCTTGGGCAGAGAAGAGTCCAATTCTGATCATTTGCGGGATAAGCAATCAAATTCAAGGTAAGGAGGCTTTAGCCAAGGTGTTACTCTGGATTTACACCTCTGCAGATAGAATCAGATGCTATCTCCTAGTCTATGCATCCTCTGAGAATAGAATTAATTTTGAATTCTCGTATCATCTGCTTGCTTGTGCACTTATTTGTCAACTGTCTGACTGAGTGAGCGAGCTATTCTGGGTCAGTATGATTTAGGCATCCTTTATTACACAGTTTCCAATTCAGTACGTTTTTAATCAAGACTAAATTGAAGTCAGGTTCCAGGTACATATAAATATAATATAAATTTAGTGAATACATTGCAAATCCCCAAGTCTAATTTTGAATGTAACTATAATAGAACAAAAAATATGAAGGTTTCTTTATTTTATGGGGGAGTGTTAAAATATTGCCACTTCTTAAAGGCAAGTTAAGACCTATTTTCATATTTTTAAAATCACATTAGCTAAAAGCTTGTTAAGGAATAAATAGTCCAGAGGATAATTGAGACTTAGCTGGCTTAAGCATTAATGAATCAAAATCAGATGCCAGATCATTAATTAATTCTACAAATTATAATATTGCCATTACTGGCAAATACTATGAGAACTAATACCAAGGAGCAAATTAAACAGCGTGGTTTTCCTTCTTACAATGTATCTTTTGCCAGAAATAGAAGCACAGTTGTTATTTTTGGTTGATTACATACAGTGCCTATATTTTAAAAACTTTTGAATGACTCCTAATTGGTAAAAACATTTCAATTTCTTTAACATGATATTTATAGAATGTGCCTATCATAGACTATAAAGATATTTCCATCAGTGCTGTAACCTACAGAAAGTAAAATGTAGCGAAAGTGACAGAAAAGTCAATTCGACACTTCCAAAGTCTCACAAAAATTCACACCCCTTCAAATCATCCTCTTTGGCAAAAGACAGCATTATAGATGGGTCTTGCAATGTGGCCTGAAGTGCAACCATCTCAAGCTCTTTCAGATCAACGTGGCAAATGAATTAGATGGGAAGTGAGAAAGGCAAAAGATAAGGTCAGATGGACATTTCTAGACACGATTTTTCATCCCACAAGAAGGAGAAAACTTCAATGTATTTAGAAGGTGGCAAACTTTAAAAAGTACTTTCCAGGGTGGAAAACCAATCTGGTCAATGGGCAGTGACAGGATGCAACAGACACCAGAACCTTATGAGGAGTAAAATACTCAACAGTGATGGAATGCTCTGGCAGGGAGCATCCCTTCCAACTCCTAATGTTCTGTGAGTCTGTGGGATAATTATCATGTGAGATGATATAACATCAGTCAAGTCAGTATAAAACTTTATGGACAAAATGACAGAGGTTTTGCACCTTTCTCTGAAAACTCACAGTATTTGAACTCTTTGTCTGATGTGATATATCTTTTCCTCTTTTCCCATCATGTGACAGATATCAAAATTATCTAGGATCTAGAACACACAGGTTCTTCTAGACCATATCCAGAGTGCTTTAATTAAGCCTGGAGACCAATAAAAAGCCAACGCACTACAGAACTGGTATAATTGTTTGCTTACTTGAGCTTCACCAAGTAAGTGACTAGGTGCAATCTCCTCTAGCTGAGATTAAGTTATCATGAAGGATACAGCAAAGACTGTCAAGTCAGATGCCCGTAAGAGCAAGCTGTGCAAGACTGACCCATTTTTCCTCCATATTGATTGCTATTTTTATTCCACTTCCTTCCTCTTTTTTAACTGGGGGAAAACTTAAACTGGGACTTTTTTTCTTCTTCTTCTTCTTCTTCCTTCCCCTAGGAGTAACACTAACACATTCTGAAATAAAAATATTCTTGTGGTTTCCCAAAACCAAATGCAGCTATGTTTCCAGTAGGAATCAGAGACTCGTGAACCTTGTCACCATGAGCTCCATTTCAACTGAGGAACAATAAGGTGGCACCTTATTTCAGTCCTTGGTATCTGTCCACCATGACTAGCGGACAAATTTTCTTTGCCAACATATAATGTAGATCAGAGAGTGTTAGCACCATGCCAACAACATTTTTGGTTGGCATGGTGCTGAATATGTACTGAATAGATGAATTCTTGGTAATTTGTCACCCTTTGGGATCTCTGAACTACCTAAAGGTGTTGACCTTTGACATTCAATAAAAATGAAACTGGCAGTAGGCAAGACTGTAGACAATAATGCATTCTAATTTATCTACATTGTCTACCCCTATACTGAACTCATGGCCCTTTTCCATGTCTGGAGATGATGGATAATACTATAGCTGTATTATTACAACTTTTGGCCTTCTGCCAAAATTAGAGCATCTGAAAATAGACCAGTAATTACAATCTGCCTCTGAAGTTGCCTTGAACGCAGCCAATGGTGAGTGCCTAGGAAGAAAAGAAAAAGCATATAGGGATGCTCCATACAAGGACTTTTACAACCTACAACTATTTGCAGCTCTTAGGGTATTTAATAGTGCTTGGAGAATTTTTCATGTATGAATTATTCTGGTCATTCTGTTGAGTAACAAATATAGTCAGTATGGGTTACTCTTCTAGTTTTAACCTCTGATCAGGCTATCCTGCTAGACTGATGGAAAGATGATGGGGTTTTTGGTAATGAATTAGAGTTGGAAAGGACTCTTTTTGCATGGTTGGATGGCCAAGTTCATGATGAAATAGCTGCTGTAATTCTGCTGGGATTTCATATTATCATTAATGATATGCTAGGGCACTTGAAACCTGCAATGCTATCCTATAAAAGGATTTAAAATCTAAACGCATTTAAAAAAACCCTCTGCATTCACTCTGTGTAGCTTACGTTCCTACTGTCTGACACTACACCCTTAATTCTTTTGACATTCTGAGGTCTGTCAGTGTTGGAAATTAATGTCACCATCATCAAGGCAAACTACAAACCCAAACCAGGAACTTTTACAAACATGGTGTGAAAGCAGGGAGTATTCAGCTGCTGTGGAAATATCGTCTGCCTTAAACTGTCTTGCTCTTTAGCTTTTGTTTTCATCTTTTTTCTTCCATAGAAGTTAACTAATTACAGTAATTAACAATTAGACCAAATCTCTGCAGACTAACAGAAACTTTGTTGCAGGTGGACTCTGCCATGTAATGAAGGACAGTTGATGGTGACTTTTTCCTTTTCGAAGGTAGACCAAAGGTAGATTTTGGCCATCGCAGTTTGGGAACAATGAAACAAAACAGTCATTCATCCATGTGTGTTGTCTGTTGTCAAATAACTAACACCAACTGGTAAGTGGCACCAAAATAGATGTGTATATTTTTATCCATTTGGTACTGTCTTACAGGCTTTCAGACAACTTATTGAGAACATTTGTATACAATTGATTTTTGTATATGGTTTTATTGCATAGGCAAACACCCTCATTGATGCTTATATATGATGGTCATATCACACAGTGCTGTATAATGATTGGATGCCCAGGAAAAAGCATTAGATGGGGCACAATTTTTTGTATTGGCATAACTATTTTTTAATAAGTCTCAAACAGCTTCACTTATTTCCACATATGTGTGCCTCTTTTGTCTTGGATTGTGTCACCTTGGACACTTTTATCACTGAATGACAGTCAATTGATTTAAGCTACTATAATTAAGATAACTCTAGTGGTGCAAAAGGAAAAACTTTCTATGTAGCCATATTGTCCCCTGGCCCTAAGGCTGTGTTTCCGTTTTTGATGGAGAGGTTGCAGTCTACAATATTGGTGAATCTGCCACAGCCCTGTTACTTTAGATGCTCCTGGTTTTATATCGAAATGTCCCTCATCCAGTTTTTGCTGTGTCATGTTTAAATTACAAGTTAATTTGCACGCACCTTTAATGAGGCAACATGCACTCTTTCAGGTCCACCGTCATTTACACTGAGAGATGGCAAAGAAAAAGAAAGCAAGCCAGCAAAAAATACTCAAAGAGCTTTTTTGATTAACAATTTGGGGAATGTTATAAATAATAACAGGAGCAAAGTGGGTTTCCTTGCCTGATTGTTTGTTTTTGAAGCCATCCTAGAAGGTGTGACACAATGGGTGAAATTCTGAAATTCTGCCCTTAGGAAAATCAATGGGAAACAATTCAGCAGTTGCAACAGGAGCAGATTTTTCTGACTGTATATTGTCCTCTTCCCATCCTTCCTCCTCTGCCTCCTCTCTAGCACACATACAATAGACAAAGAACAGTGTCTCTGTTATTTCAGCTGTCATTTCAAAGGAAGAAGACTGACTTAATTCCCTATCACCAGGTCACTTAATTGCTTGGTGGTCATAAAGGATAACAATTTTTATTGTTCGATTTAATTAGACATCGCCTAGAATAAAATCATTTGAATTTTGTCATAACACAATCTATCTCTTGGATAAAGGATAAAAGCTTTTTTCAACAGGAAATCATGGCTGGAGTCACATCTGGAAAAAAACCCTAGCACCTCAACTCACTGAAATAAAACTTCTTTGTATAGCCAAATACAAAACCTGTTCTGATTTCTCTGAGAACAGATATTAAGCAATATTAAGTGTTTTTTAGCAATGTTGGGTTTTGGCAAAGAGGTTAAGCTCCTAGCTAAAGAGTGTAAAGAGGGCCTGGGAAAATTGAAAAATAGATTATGTTAATTGATTGTGGTTAAAGATGAAAGCTTAGGATCTACCATTTCTTTAGATTAGTGCAGAACCTTGCAGCTTCAATAGACACCATGACCACCATACAGCCAAACTGTAGGCTCTGTCATTTAAAGAGTCATTTCAAGGGGGTTGGGGAAAATACCTGGCCTGTTTACAGCAATGGAGCAGATTGACAGTTTCCCTGTACTGATGTAGAGAGATGTCGATCTCAGCAGCAGTTTTGAGGTTTTTTTAGGATCACATGGAAACCTCCTGAAGTTCACCACCTAGCAGTATGGGACGGGAAGCACCCGTCTGGCAAAACAACTGCTGGTCCTCTGACTCCTCCTGTGGGGATGGATGTGTGTGATGCTTGACGGGTCTGAAAGAGACAAAGAAATGGAGCAGAAAGCCATTGAAAGGAAATGCTCTTTTTACTTGGATAAATTTACAAAATCATTAATTACTGTCAGGGCTCTGAAACTGCATGCCTAGTCAAGAGATGTGGTGAATCTGCACTTTACCAAAGTAGCATTTTCTCCAAAACTCCTCTGCAGCAACCAAAATGTATTAGTTTTTCCACAGGTGGTGGAGCTGGTGGGATAGAGCTTTCCACCCATTTTTTTCCCTTGCTGAAATCCAGCGATTTGTCCAGTGAATACACTGAAGAATTATCAGCATAATGCTATTTTTTATTTTAAAAATAAATATCCTATGAAGCCAGCAAAAATAACCTGTTCCAACTGCAACACAGGTCATGCTTGTTCTGGTATAAAAAAATCTTCTGGGTCTTAGGGGTGTGTTTGGAAAGTGGTGTAAGTTGTACAGATGAGAGCCAGTGGAACTGGGGCTGTTGAATGTCTGTGTACCAAGATGATGGAGTGGAACATCTTCCTTATGAGGACAGGCTGAAGGAGCTGGGTCTCTTCAGCTTGGAAAAGAGGAGACTGAGGGGTAACCTTGTTAACGTTTATAAATATGTAAAGGGTGAGTGTTAGGAGGATGGATTCAGGCTCTTCTCAGTGATGGCCAGTGATAGGACAAGGGGAAATAGTTCCAAACTGGAACATAGGAAGTTCCATCTTAATATAAGGAGGAACTTTTTCACTGCGAGGGCGACAGATCACTGGAACAGGCTGCCCAGAGAGGTTGTGGAGTCTCCTTCTCTGGAGACATTCAAGACCAATCTGGACATGTTCCTATGTGATCTACCCTAGATGAACCTGCTCAGGCAGGGGAGTTGGACTGAGTGATCTTTCTAGGTCTCTTCCAGCTCCTAATATTCTGTGATTCTGTGTGTTAGACACTCTAACTGTGGCTTGGTTTTGCAGGCAGACAAGATACTAGGCTCAAAAGACCTGCTACAGCCAGGGGTAGGAGCTTCCTCTTTCATTTTTCTTCCTTTTGGTCACTTCCTCTTTCAGTAACCCATGCAAATGTTCCAGGAGTCCACTTGTTCACTAGGTGTTGCTGGTGCGATTGGTGAAGCTGGCAAAAGGCATTGACTCTGGCTCCATCTCTCTGTTCCTTTCACAGAATCACAGACAGGTTTGCATTGGAAGAGACCTCAAAGACCATCTAGATCCAATCCCCTGACAAGGGCAGGACCACCCTGCAATAGACCAAGTTGCCTAGAGCCTCATCAAACCTGGCCTTGAACACTGCCAGGGAGGGGGCAGCCAAAACCACTTTGGGCAGCCAGTGCCAGGGCCTCACCACCTGCACAGGGAAGAATTTCTTCCTAACATCTAATCTAAATCTGCTTTCAGTTTAAAACCATTACCACCTGTCCTCTTGCTATACTCCTTGATACTGAGTTCCTCTCCATCTTTCCTGTAGGTCTGCTTTAGGTACTGGAAGGCTGCTATAAGGTCTTGCTGGAGCCGTCTCTTCTCCAGGCTGAACAAGCCCAACTCTATCAGCATGTCTTCACAGAAGAGGTGCTTCAATGCCCTGATTATATTTGAATCCCTCCTCTGGACTCTATCCAACAGTGGTACTGGGGACCCCAGAGCTGGATGCAGTACTCCAGGTAGGGGTCTCACAAGAGACCTCCCTTGACCTGCTTGGTCACACTGTTTGTGATGCAGTCCAAAATTTTGAAGCCATAGGTTTTATGGGCTGAAAGTATGCATTGCCAGCTTGTGTTGAGCTCTACATCGATCAACACCTCTAAGTCTTTATCTTCAGAGCTGCTTTCCATCCACTCCCTGCCCAGACTGTAGATGTGCTTGGGATTGCGATGACCTANCTGGATGCAGTACTCCAGGTAGGGGTCTCACAAGAGACCTCCCTTGACCTGCTTGGTCACACTGTTTGTGATGCAGTCCAAAATTTTGAAGCCATAGGTTTTATGGGCTGAAAGTATGCATTGCCAGCTTGTGTTGAGCTCTACATCGATCAACACCTCTAAGTCTTTATCTTCAGAGCTGCTTTCCATCCACTCCCTGCCCAGACTGTAGATGTGCTTGGGATTGCGATGACCTATGTTGAACTTCATGCAGTTCATGTGGGCCAACCTCTCAAGCCTGTCAGGGTACTTCTGGATGGCATCCCTTTTCTCCAGTGGGTCAGCCACACCACTCAGCTTGGTGTTGTAGGCAAACTTGCTGAGGATGCACTCAGTCTCGCTGTCCATGTCACTGATAAAGATGTTAATCAGTGCCAGTCCCAGTACTGGTCATTGGTCTTAATTTGGACATTGAGCTGTTGACCAAGAGTCTTTGAGTGTGACCATCCAGTCAATTCCTTATCTAACAAGTGGTCCATCTGTCAAATCCAAGTCACTCCAGTTTAGAGAAAAAATTGTCTCTAAACTTCCCTTCAGAATTGTTACCAGCCAAACTGCAGCCTGAGCTTGCTTCGGTAATGCCTTGGGGAGTCACTGCATTTGAAAATGCTCTGCTGGGCCTTTTTTACTCAAAACCTGTGTATAAGTTACCCTGTGTATAAGTTGCTAGCATATGTCTAGATCTTCATGCAACTCAAAATAGATCTGCTAAAGTTAGTGGAGCTGCTCCATTCACCCCAAGTGTAGGTCTGTTCCACTTTTTCTCATTTGGCTCTTTAACCAGCCCCTTTTTGTTGTTCCTGCTTCTTTTCTCATCTACATTTACCAGTCCAGTATTTTGAATTTTATTGCTGTCTGGTTTCATTTACCATTGAAAATGCATCTCTGGTATCAGGCGCATCATTTTTTTAAGCTTCCATCATGCCAAGCGAGTGAGTAAAACATCAGTTTTTCAATTCAGTTCCCAACCCATATGTTTTCAGGTAGCACAAGGGAAACATTTTTTAAAGGACAGACTCCAGAGATGTCTTCTAATATCATCAGCAATGATAATCAAAAGCTGCTACCGCAGAAGCCTGCGGGATTATCAGTCTCTCAAAAGGAAATTCAGCATTTTTTCTTGGAGTAACATTTATTCTCCACCCTTCCACCTCAATCTATCATTCACCTCAAGGTGGTGACACTCTGGACAACTCTATTTCCATATGCAGTTCCTATTTAAGTGTCAGTAGGGACCCCTACTCCAGGGTCAGAATCCTTCCTAGATTTCTAAGGAGAATGTAACTCAAATGCTAATAACAGTGCATCACACTTCACAGATTATGTAAGTTATGCTTCATTTACAGTTGTAAAACACCTCTCAGGACGTTTTGTGGGTTTTTTCTTTTCAAATTTAGGCATAACTTCAGCTATTCATGACATCAGTGTTAGGAATCAGACTCCCCCACAAAGAAAAACATTGCTGATTTCATGCTGTTTATGTTTGGAGTTGATCTTAAAGGTCTTTTCTAACCTAAAATTCAGATTCTATGATTCTCTGTTTTGGTTAATTCTTGCCAGGCACAGAAGTAACACAGCCGGTTCCTGTCCTGTGGCTGGCCCACATAATGGTCATTGTTTTTGCAAACCTTCCTGCTAGTGATCTCTGACAAAGACAGTAACACAGAGCACAAATGGTGCAGGGTGGCCCTGTTAAAAAGTTGAGCTGAATACTCTCCTGAATTCCTTTATCAGCAGCAATCTCATTATTTTGCACTCTTGGCCATTTGTGACATTTCTTTTCCTACTCTACTATGTCTCAAAATTTGTCTTGTCAAAATGTTCTACTTTTTTTTCTTCTTCCTCGGGCAGCACCTTCAAGACTTACCATCCTTCCCCATGGGCTGGAAGCAGTTTGCATCACCTGACAGCGAGGGCATGTCAGTCTGTGCAGCCCAGCAGAGCCCCGCTGACTCCTGGAAGAGGATGACGAGTCTCCTCCTGCAAATCTAGACTGTCATCACCTGCTTTGGCTTGTGCCTACCTCTTATCAGGTAAAGCCCTGTGCATACTTTATTGTCAGTGAAAAAAATTAAACTCCACTGTGTTTCTGTAGAGTCAAGAATATATGTAGCGTTAATCATACAAACACTTGCTCAGCCATAAGGGCAGCAATACAACAACCAACCTCTGCAACCCTCCCTGACCAGCCTGGCTCTCCTAAAACTTTCAAAAGAGGGGTTTGTGGTTTATTTCAGCACCCCCTCAAAAGGCCTGGGTGAGGCGAGGGAGCAGGCTGGGGCTGAGCACTGCGCAGGGCTGTGGCAGGGGATTGGCGCGTGGCGCAGAAGCAACTGAGGCAGGCAGTGGGGATCTGACTGCGGCCCGGACTGTGACAAGAGAAATTGAAATGTAAATTCTGCACCCTGGCCATAAATTTCACAGCAGCCTAATTTTCCTAGGAATGACGCCCTGGGCAGAGCCTGTGTGGCCCAGAAAAGAACGGGTTTTAAATTTTCTAGAATTCCCTAATCCGCTTTATCAGCGGCTTCTCCCTAAACTGCTGCTGCTCCCTGAGAGATTTAAAGCCGCAGTGGCTTCTTCAAGGCCCCTTCCTGATGATTATGTTTATTCTCTTCCAGTCAAGACAGAGAAACATTAGCATGTGATTTACAGCATGGGACCAATCGCAGATACCGGCACGCAATATTTGAAATTCAAGCAGTATCTACCTGCAGCAAACTGGTCAGGATCAATCTAGAGATAAAAAGGAGGGCCAACCTTTTTAAGAAGGCAGTAGAGATTCATCGTCGAGGTCTGTCAGTCTTAGCCTGTCAAGCAGGATGCTGTGCGTTGCTCCTAGGAACCAGTGCGTGCGATGGCACTCACACGGTATTAATACACGCCCCTGTGCTGGGTTTAATTCCTTTCTTTTGGGTAGGGTTTGGGGTTTTTTCTTGTGGGTTTGTTGTTTTGTTTGGTTGGTTTTTTTTTTGCAGCCATCCGTTTTTCCTCTCATGTTTCAAGTCTTTGTATATATCTGTCAAGCAGGCAGTGAATTCAGGACAGGTTTTCATGCCAAGGCATTCCTTTAGCTAATGAAAACAAGTGAATAAAACATAAGAGAAGTACCTTTAAATTAAAAATAGAGAAAAAAAAATATCCCTGAAGAAAACCAATGTCTGAAGGAAAACATTTTTTTCCCCTAGAAAAATGCCTACTGAATAGTTGAGTGCTTGTTTATTTCTTCTAATTTAGGTATACAGGTATAATTATAACCTAATTAAACAAGGGAAAAAGACCATGTGTGGCAGATGACAAATATGCATATGTGAAAAGTCAAGAAAATCAAAACAAACTTCTGATGGCATGACATATTCATGGAGAGTATGAACTAAAATTTTCTCACAAAGTTCTCCAGTTTGTATTATTAATGACAGTTTTCCTTGCCTGCATTGCAATTTCGATTTGAGGGGAAAAAAGACAAAAACTTTCCTCAGGTTTGAAAAGGACAAAGCAAACATCAAATGCTTTTGCACGAGCCTTTGAGGGTTTCCACTACGGGGTTTTGTAAATGGGTAGAACTGGCCAGAGACCCTGTGTTGGGGGGGCTCAGAGATGAGGTACAGCCTAACAGCAAACCTGCTGGGAAAAAATAAACGTAATGGAAAAGACATTTCACTGTGGTATGCAGCAACAGCAGCCCCACCCAACACACCCCTTCCAGCCTGCGGGCCACCAGTCCCATTTCACAGTAGCTTTGGTGGAGTGAGCACATTTGGACCCTGATTTAAGTCGTGGGTAACACTGACTGCTAGGAGCTAATTTAAGCCTGTATCAAAGAGTTGAGAGGATCTGGGCCATTGGAGTAGTTTCAATCTGTTCCTCCAGGTTTCTGCTGGCTGCATGGAGCCTTGGATGCTATATCCTAAATGTCTGCTACTCAGTGGCTGTCCCTTTTCTCTGTTTAACCTGAATATCTTGTAATTGGAGTATCAAGCTTCTTGCTGCCACCACTGAGGAGGAGGATATGGAGGAGGAACCTGAAGAAATCCATCTTTGCCATAATGAATTCATGCAGTTCAGACCAGATTGGGCTGTTCAGATGTTTTATTCCTCCTTTTCATCTCCTTTGTGGAGGCTCAAACAGTACCAGAACAGAGAGATCTCCTTTTAGGGTTTCAAACCCATCAAAGATCTGCTGGGTCCACTGTGTGGGGAGACAGACAGGGAAGCTTTTTTGATGCATCTTTGTAATCTCTATGCTGCTGGTGCTTTTTGCGTATCTTGTTGGCTGTCGGTGTGGGGGCACCTGTCAGAGGCTCCCCACAGGAGGTGGGGGCTAGGGAGCCAGGCCAGGCTGCGATGATGCTTTGGAGAGGCAGGGTGCCCACTGGTTCTCTTGAAGGAGGTGACAAATAGCCAGCTTTACTGCAGCTTCTGGTGCCTAATTGCACAAGGTGGCACAACCTTAGGAGCAGTGTCCTCACAAGGAAGCACAAAAAGCACAAGCAGGCGTTGGCTGTGATGCTGTTAACTCATTTACAGAGCTGTTTCTAACGGTCTGGGTAGTTACTGCCACCAGCTGCACTCTGTATGACCCCTAGCATTTCCCTGCTGTTTCATGGCTATGGGTGAGATTTGTGGTACTCAAAGGCTCTGGGCTTTTTGCCCCCAAAGTGCTGATAGCAGTGATTGGGGGTCTTTAAAGGAGCGATAAGAGGGCCTTTAGTGCAGAAGAAGCCCTGGTCACAGCTATCTACATCAGCCCTCTGAAGAGAGGAAGGCAAGCGGTATGGGCTGGGTCAGAGCACTGCAGTGACGCATCCCTCTTGCTGCCACTGCCCTGGTATCATTTTGCTGATGCATGCAGCTACACTGCACTGAGCTGATACTGCCCCAGCCTGTCTTGGTGTCATTGTGTATGCCCACCTTCTTTGTTTTGTTTGTTTGTCGTCAGGATGGATGGAAATCAAAGCTTTCTTTGTCTTCTTACTCCATTCACCTTAATCTAAAAAGGTACCCGTTAGCTACAGCTGTCTGTGCCTTCACCCACCAGCCTCACAGCTCTTCCCACAGTAGATACCATCTACTCACTGACTAGCAACAGGAGATTTAAATATTGTTTTGTTGCCTTCCTTAGAAAGATCTGAAGGTGAATAAATCACACACATGTCCTACTGCTAAAGCTATCGATCAGATGGGTAAAGATCGGATTCTTGCAGAGATGTAGAGAAATCTGCATCTTTTTTCTAGGATCACACTTTCTTTGCCTTTAAATGCAATATTTACAATTCTTATCTGGGAAAACATTTTAGTATCAAGTATCCCTGAAGTCAAAATTAACAGTTGGACTGACCATTGAGTTAATTTTGACCTCTTACCCACAGTTGTTCCGATCAGGTCTTGAAAAATCAGTTAATATCTTCTCATCACTGCTTATGTGGAATTTCCTACACCTATTTAAATAAGCCTGACTTTTACAAACAAAGATCAAACTCGAGAATAGACCATAGTTACCTTGGAGTCATATTCCAGACTTAGATGAAAAAACACAGAAGTCATTTGTAGTCAGAAATACAAGTTAAGATCACAATTTTTGATTGTTTGGTTTTTAATACATAGCTAAATAAGATTTCCTGCAGGCTTGAATAACTCATCACTAAATCCACATTTCAATAGAGTTCAGGCAAACTGGACTGGGTAACTCCTATGCAGTCTGGAGTATTCTACATCTCCTATTCATCTATTCACTTTTTCCCAATGTTGCCAAGAAAATGTTAGAATTCATACATTGGGGGTCCAAAAATAGCTTAGGAAAGAGTACTAGATAAAAAAGTACTTCCCTGGAAAGCAAGGTTTTAAAATATATTCTGTAAAAATTATTCTCTGTTGATGCTCCAGAACAGTTTAAGCTTGTGGTGTCTAGGTTAAAAATAAACCATTGAGAGCTTTTATTTGTAACTTGGAGCAGGACTTTTTGTGTTTTTGCATTTAGCTAGCGCCGATATGCATAATAATCTTGCGTATCACTTAATTGCTGAAGGTTTGTACAAAATCCTGTTGCTGTTCAAGCCTCTGTCTTATGGTAAGGAATTCCTTAAGCAAAGGCCTAAGTGAAGCTGTCTTTATGTTTTCTGCAGGAATCTGAATGGAAATAGATGCCACAGGCTTTTCCTGACAAGAGCAAACCTGAGAACACAGCTATCAATAGCCTTGGTCTTGTACTGCTGACCCTACTGAACTACCATTGCCTCTCCAAAATTCATCCTGACTGTACTGGCAACCAGCATAAGTATGAGCCTGGTCTGCCCCAAGACCACAAGGATCAGCTTTGTGTGCTGTGTTGCTCGGGTCTGCCTTGCAGGTAAGAGCAAGCAGTAATTTCCTCGGGGAGTCAGAAAGTGAATACAGCCCTGAAATGCACACCAAATTGCCTTTGCATTTAGTTGCCTATCAATATACTAGTTATAAGGTGGTAACAGCAGCAAGTATTTTCCTGTTGACCTGATTTTTTCATCCTCCAAGAATGATGGTGCTTACATAGGTGATGAAAGGCACCAAAGTCCTTCCCTAAATGACAAAGACTGAAGAAGTCTGTGGCACCTCTGCTCATTTACTGTGGTTTTTGCTGTATGTCTGCACTCGTCCTACCCCATGAGTGTCCAAACTCTGCCTGTGCTACTGAAGGAGTGGGTTGTATTGAGCCAGCACTGGGTACCACCGTCTGTTTGTGTGATTAAATCTCTGCCAGTGGGCAGGGGCTGTCCCAACAGCCTTCTCAAGCAATGGTAGAAGCCATAGGAACAAAGTCAGGGCACATATGTGTTAATAATGAGCATTTATTTCCATACCTATTTGCAGGGGCCAATTTAGTGACGTCCAAACACAGCTTAGTTCTCCCTCACACACTATCTCTTGCTCTCTCCCCAGTTATTCAGACTCCTACAGACAACCACAGGTGCTTGCAGGATGGTTGGGTGAATGGTGAACCCGAAACAAACATACTGTTTACTGAGAAATATTTCAGGCTGTTTTCAGGAGCCAGGAGAATACTGATTTCTGATCATTCTTACCTCTTAAAGGGGAGCATGCAATTCTCAGCAGAAACTTTTCCATTTCAATGGCTACTGAAAGAAATCTGTTTTGGGAATTGCCTTTCCTTATTTGTGCAAAAATCCTTTTATGCCATTAAGACGCTTTGTAAAGAGAAACAAGATCTAGGGGCTTTTTGAGGCACAGTTTTCACTACCCAGTAGAGTTAGTCTCATTAAAATGGACCTCGTCTCCTCGCTGCTCCTGCACATACTGTCAGTTTATCACAGATCTGACATCTCTAAAATGGAAAGCATGACGTAAAGCAGGAAAAAGAGCTCAAGATTGTAATTTTTGTTTGGGTTTTTTTTTTTTTTTCAAAGTCTTTGGAGAAATGGCTCGCAGGATAAGATGCCTGTTTACAAACTTGTCAAGTCTTCAGGGTGCCTGTATGCCAGCCAGGGCATACAGGCAAGTGTTTAGGGCTGTGAACTGCTCTCTGCCCTCACCCAACTCTGCAAGGAGCAGTGCACACTCCTGGAACTGTGCTCCCAGGAAGAAGCTTCTGAGGAGAGTCCTTTCCAGAAAAAAATCCTGCAGGGACATCTCCCTGTGTCCTTCCCACCCCAGCCCAGCCCAAAGAGTGCCATGCAGCCTTGAGGGGCTGGCTGCCTGTCCTCCTGTCCACACACAAGGCAGGCCAGTCTGAGGTTTTCAGGCAGTTCTTGAAGGTGGCTCACCCTTGCGTTTTGGGCTGGCAGCTTAGAAACAGCAGAAGCTCCTCCTGGGTGAAAGAGGACAGAAAAGACAGCCCTCTGAGACCTCCAAGAGGTCAATGAGGAGTGAAAATCCTGCTCTCTATCTGACAAAAGGCAACAACCGGAAAATTACCAAGGGACAAATGGGACACTGGTAAATCCCCAGGACACAGAGCAATGTGGCTGTGGGAAGCACAGGGGAGAGAGCAGTCGGGGAACCACCATGTCTGCAAGGAAACTAAATCCCCTTTGCCCCTCATATGGTCTGGGGTGGGACAGCCCCCAAAGCTGGGAGGGCAAAGCCACAGCAGATGCTGTAGTGCTCAAGTGGGCCTGGAGAGGGGAGTCCTCGTCTGGTGATCGAGGATGGCCACAGGCAGCAGGGCTGGCAGTTGGCCTCCGAGGTGGCCTTGCTGAAGACCATTCTCTCCCTTCCCAAGGACAGAAATGCTCCCAGAGAGAACTTGCTATGGGAGATGTAAATTCTCCTGTTGGTTTCCACATGACGGCAGTAAATTCTTTTATTGCTCCTTAAGCTGAATTTTCCACAGTCAGTTTTCCACGAATTTTCTCGTTGCCTGGACAAGACCAAGACAAATTTGAAGCCAGACCATTGCAATAACTCAGATTCACACAACAAGCCTGGTTCAGTAGCAGTGGGGGAAACAAACACTCCAGGGATTGATGGGAAGAGAGATTTAAATGTTGAAGTAGAGTATCTTACCCTGGCTGGGGATTCAGTGGGCTTTCAACATGAACTGGCAGAGACTGGAAAGCAGGTGGGAAAAATGGTGGTGTTAGCAGGAAAAAAGGCTGTGGGACTTGGAAGTCACTTTGTATAGCTGTATGTCTATGTATATATCAATGATATGTTGAATATTTAGATTTAGATTAAAAAAGCCTCCCATCCAATATGTAAAATGCACAAGTGTTTAGCTCAAACCCAAGACTACCTCTGACAGTCCCTCAGGTACATTTGTCCCAGGCAGTCCAACTGGAAAAGTGAACAAACCAAAAAGAAAACCAAATCCGAATCAGCAACAGCAGTACAGAAGCAGAAAGGCTTTCTGATAGAGCACCAGTCAAGGACCTTCTAATTGAACGCACAGGAATCTGATGTGTGCTTCCCCGGGGGAATTTGTCTCATCCCCCTGCAGCGGCCTTTGATACCAGGAAAGCAGTTTTCCAGCAGGAGTAGTGTGGTCCTGCCCACGCTGACCCACGCTGTCCCCATCAGCATCACCTTACCCTGCCTTCAGGACGAGGAAAGCAAACAGACAGCTAAGGTGGATCTTAAAGAGAGAAAAATAGCCACGGGCAGAAAATGAATACTGAACTAACAAAATCCACAGGGAAAACCCCACAGGGAGGTGTTGATTTTGCTGCATTTCCTGCACAGCACAGGTGACATCAGTTAACACGGTGAAATGGCTCATGCATCATTAAAGGAAAATGGGATCGGAATTAAGAATGCCGGATGCGGGAGGCGAGCCCTTTAAATTCCCGGCCCTCTACGCCGGGCTTGTAAATGAGTCGCTGCCGCCAGGTACTTTGGAGGAAAAGCCTAGCTAATAATTGGAGAAAATGGCATGGCACAAAACTCTCTGAGCGCTTGGCCTGGAGGCTGTGTGTCCATTAGAGAAAATCAGAAAGTCAAAACAGACACTGTGTAATTTCTCTGTACCTGCATTAACCATATCCCCAACACTCGCAGTGTGGTTCACTTTAGTATAATAAAGCACTTTATTCCACCCCATCATAGCTAAGTGTCCTCATCAGATGGAGTATCACAGTGGCTAGAATTCACTTTTCCATTAAGGAGATCATGCATCTTTCTAAGACATTAGTCCATAGTTCCAGCGGTGTTTTGATTATTTTTAAGAGGGCATAACTTGCTGATAAACACACCCCTCCCAGCCCCAGAGGAACTTTTAATTTAGTTAAAAAAAACACCAAATCTTTTCATTTCTACTATATGGCAACTCCCTTGTTAAAATATTTTCTCTAAATTGCAATTTGTTAATCTGTTTCTCTGCATAGCAAATCATTCACTTCTAGCTACCAAAACTGTTTCCCTTGTGATGTTTCATTGCATTAACTCTTCGGAGCCACTAAAATCAACAGAGATGGCAAAGTGCAGGACTCTCCATTTTTGACCTGGGGCAACTATCTGAAGGTTAGACAAAGAAAATTCTGTGCAGAACTTGTCACAGATGTGCAGCAAGATAGAAGAGGCAATGGATGCAAGTTGGTATTCAGGAAATTCAGATTAGATATTAGCAAAATATGTGTTCACAAGAAGGGCAATCAAAATACTGGAGTAGGAGCCCACAGAGGTTGTGGTTTCCATCCTCAACGGTATTCAAACCCCATCTAGGCAAGGCTCTGCACAGCCTGATTTGATTGGTGATGCTTTCGCAGAGGGGTTGCCCTACACGACCCCTGAGCTCCCTCCCAGCCTAAATTATTCTGCAGTTCTGTGATCAGCACAGAGAACAAGAGAAGTGGGAAGGCAAGATGTGCAATTTTACAAGCTCTTCAGATTCACCATATGCTAGAGCCATCCAAGACCAAGTGGATCCTCAAATATCTTGCCCCAATAACTTCTACCCAAGAGCGTACCGATACCCAGGAGCCACATCAGCTGTTGGGTGGGCAGCCAGGTAAGAGCACCCTTCATGTTTGAGAAATGTTGAGAGAACCTTTCATCATGTCTGGGATATTGGGAGGCCTGAGGACTTTTAAAGCACTTGTTGTACACATGGGCATATATGATGTCTTTCCAGGGTGGTGCCAAGGACTCTGGCTGAAGATTCCTGAGGTTAGTGTCACAGGGCCAAATTGTGCTCTCAGGTCTGCTGCAACCACTCTGAGGTTTGACTGGATTGGTATAGCGGAGACCACAATTAATAGTGGAGATTTCTGCAATTCATTTAACAGAGATTTCTGCTTGCCTTTTAAACCTTGAAGTTGCTTTAACTCCTTACTGACATATTTACATATTGAGGTTTTTGCATACGTGCCTGTAAAAGCATTAAAACAATATCCAGAGGCCTGTTAATGTTGTAATATAATACCACTGATAAGCAGGAGCTACTCCGAGGCCACCTTAAGCCCCACTGAAATTTCAGCGCCAGGTTGTTGTTGTGGCATGTGTACTCTCACTCCCAGCTGCATTTTACTGTTTGATTTCCTGACTATCAGCAGGGAAAGGACAGCTTAGCTGCCTGGAAGACCATGCTGCTCTGAAAGGATGACTGTTGCTGTGGGGGAAGGGGTTGCACTCTGTGCAACATGATTTGTAGGACCCTCTATAAATCATTTACCAGCATGCCTTCACTGCGAGCCACAGGCTTACAATTTGCAGAGCTTTAAGAAACGTAAGCAGTAACAACACGCGAAGGACAAAAAGAAAACCACCAAAAAAATAAATGAATGAAGAGAGGAACGTTTCTGCAACCCTTGCCTGCAAAACCAAAAGCCTTTATTGAAGTTATAAGGACAAGCACTGAAAGCATTTTAATGGGTGAGTGCCTTACTGCGCTGCCACCGCATGTTATATAAATAGCTGCTTCGTGGCTTCAGAGGCAGATGGGGAGGGGGGCTTGGCCAGCCTTGCAAGAGCAGTGTGGCTGCGACCCTTGTGTCTCCCTCTTGAAGTCCTTAATAAATCAACCTGCCATGCTCATAAAGGGAGTTGAGCAGCAACGCAGAGGCCTGCGCATGCAAACCCGCCTGGAAAATCAAGGGGTTTTAAAAGGGGAGGGCAATACCTCCCGCTTCTGTCACGGCACAGAACAACAACCGTGCCAGGTTGCGGACAATACCAGAGCCGCCACTGGGGACTGAAGGTGGAGGCATTACATTATTCTTACTGCTGAAGGAGCTTCCTGGCATCATTCTTATGCCAAATGGAAGTGCTGATATGGATTTTAAGCGATAATTAATGTCAGTCAGCATTATTATAAGTAGAAACCCTGTCTCAAAAAATATTTCTCTTTCTGATGATGGATTTGGTGATACAGCAATCCTCATTCCATTGTCAGGTGCTTCGCTTAGCACCATAGAGCTCAGGGATAATATAAGCATGCCACAATATCAGTACAGATTGCATTAAATGGAGTAAGAGCTGAGGTATTTTTGAGTGGGATTCAAACGGAGATGTTTCCACTGCAGGTCATTAAGTGACCGAGACATTGAAAACATTTTCCAAGACTCTTCTTGAAATGTAAAATACGTGACAGGTAGCAAAGATCTGTCACAAGGATGGGGCCAAGAGCATTAACTGTGGAGTCAAGGAGTCCATTTTTTCCCATTTTATTGCCCAAAGGAGACAGGCCTGGGGGTTTCATTTTATGATCATCCATGGACCACCCTCCCTTCCCAGGACATATCTGCTGTGGGGCTGCAGCAGGTGGCACTAGATCAGCCTCCTATGTTAGGTGATAACCATCTGTCTAAAAGTCCCTCAGAGAAACCGTAAATCATGTGGAAGGTGCTGCAACATTTGGGAAGATAGGCTAACTCAAACCAAGTGCATCTACATACAGGCAGGTGTAAAGGCAGGGGATATGGAGAGCGAGGCACGCCTGGAAATGGGCAGCCAGGTATCCCATGATAAGGACAATGGGTTTAAGGGCATAATGGGCAAGCAACTCAACTCAGGTTGCCAAGGCAAAGGCTCACTACAAAAATAGCCCTCATATATGAAGTGGGGAACATGAGCAGATTCAGGCATGGGCTTTTTAGGTTGTATAAAGTCTAAATGAGGCCAGTTCCCGAAAATGCTCAGCTCTAGAGTTCATCTTTTTTTTTAATAAGGGTGAGGGAAAATTGGCAACTGAACAGGGAAAAAAAAGCCACAATAAGTGCCACAAAAATGGTTTAAGAGCTGAAGAGAGTGCTTTAGAGTGAGAAACGTAGAGAGCGCAATCTGTTTAGCTTATAAAAAAGAAGACTGAGAGATGCCTTGATTGCAGTGTACTCCTACCTTCATGAAACAGTGGGAACTGTGAAGTTCTTTAATACAGGAGATAACAAGACCCAGTAGCTGGAAGCTGGGGACAGACAAACCTGAAACGCTAGGTAGCCATTCTTAAGAAGAAAGTTGAAAACCTCTGAAAAAGGTATCGATGAAAGCAATGAATATCCCACCTCGTAGTACAGGGTATACAGCTTCACCGAGCAGAGCTCGGGGTTTTGTCAAACACTCCGTTTTCATGAAAGTCATCCTTCAGTGCTTCTGATGGCCAAGACTCTATGTGGCAGTAAAGAGAAGGGAAAACCAGAAGGGACCAGAAATTATTCCCCAGAATATTTTAAACTATACAATAATTACAGCAAATATTTAACATTTTAAGAAAGTAGTTTGCACAAACCCTCTGATAAGCACTGTTTGAAGCAAAGTCCTGGTTCATGAGCTTCTTTCTTTCTGTTCCTTGCAGAAACATTGGCAGAAGCACACCAGCATTTAACAGGTTTTTCCCAGTGCTGCAGCAAAGACTGAGAGACTGGAAGTGCCCTAGGAAGGCTGTCAGGAGCCAGTGGGCCCTGGACAGTGACAGCAGACTTGGAAACAAAGAGCGAGCTAGCCACAAGCATGGGTGGTAGCTACTCTAATCACCACCTGTACAGACCTTAGCCCAGGTAAGACTAAACTACTTTTTTTTTTCCTTGTGCAAGATGCCTAAGATACGGAAACTGATCCTGCCTGTGGGATACAGGATTTTCTTTTATAGAAATAATATCTAGAGATTGATCAAAGGCATTGGTAGTCAGTGGATTAAGTGGGAGCTGTGGATGATGGATCATATTACCTTGCTTTCATTTGAGTGCCTGCTACTGATTTTTAAGTGCCTAAACTAAAGACACTAAGGACTGAAAATATTGCCTAACTTCCCCTGGCTGTGCTGGATCCAGTGTGTGTCCCAGAGGAGTAAAGAAAGCAATAAAAATTAGTACTGGTCAGGATCAGCAACGTGCCCCTAGTGACAATGCACAGAGACCAAGCAAAGAGGGGTAGGAAGCTGTTCCCCCAACCCACTGTAACAGTGTCTATCTGTGAGATCATGTTTTGCACCATCATTGAGAGCGATTGTGGAATTTATTCCAAAGGTATAACAGGAACCACAGAGCAGCGGGTAGGAAGAACAGAGGAGAGACAAGTTATAATGTAAACAGCTAGGGAAGAGTTGGAGAAAAGTGCTGGAGCAGCAAAGTAATGCTCAGAGACACCCTGCCTCGGGTTCTGCAACAGGCGGTGAACACTGGGGACTGAGGCATTTGAACTTCCTACTCAGATTCCTGCAGCCAGCCTGAGTTTGCTGACATGATTAAGGATTGACTGTGTCCATGTGAATTTAAATTGATTTCCCATCACAGCATGAATCCCTCCCTCCATCCCTCCCTGCAAGAGGAGGCAGAGCAACTGAAGTCACCTTTACAAGTCATGCTGACTTGGGAGAAAGAGGCTCATGAGACAACAAGCAAATATTTTTTTAATTAGGCCATGAACTGAGGATTTCCCCTGCTTTCTGCTCCAGACCTTGGCTGGCAGCAGAGAAAAGAGAAAGAAGATGCAGAACAGGGGTGGGCTAGGAGAGCGCCACGGTAAATGGGATTCCCACCAAACAGCTTTGCTCCTGCTATGAGCCCTGATCTCCCGTGGCTGGGTCTCCCTCTTGCTCTGGCACAGATGACTTTTGTTTTCCCCTGTCTCCTGCAAAGAGTGTTGACATATAAATCCCACAGGCACAACTTTGGAGCCCTCCTAATTTCCAAAGGAGAAGTAAGCCAGGTGAACTGTGAATTCGCCCTGTGGGTGCCAGGGGCTGTTTTCCAGGTGGTTTTCTTTTACTGCTATGCTCCTTCAAACCTTTTAATATCATCGATGCTTTAGTAAAGTGCCTCGAATCTGCAGGCAACATCATTTGCTTGACTATCAGCATTCCTCATTAATAATGAAACTAAAAACATAGTTTAATAGACAACAAGGCTACAGCAGCTGGCAGTGCCGCACAAATCTGGCACTCTTGCTGCTGAGTTTATTAGACATTTTATAGTCCTGGGAACTAAAGATAATGGATCCCGTTCCCATATGCTGCATCAACAAGAGCTGGGACCCTGTTGTGCCATTGATCTATGAGGCAGCAGTGAATACGACCCAGACACAAATACCAAAATGAATCAATCCTAAGCTGTTAAAGAGACACCACGAAGCACTTTCCAGTTTTCAGTTCTTGCTTTCTAATCTCCATTCCATGAAATACTCTCCCAAGAGCTCTTAAATACAGCAGTTTGCTGCAGACTTTGGTATCAGATTGAAAGGAATTGCCCCTATGGATCAGAGAAGAGCACTGAAATTTAGAGCCCATTGCCCTTTGCTGGCACTTGTGAGCTCCACCCATTCCCTGCGCAGCAAAAGCATTTTTGGGGTTACTTTCATTTTTAAAAGTGCTGTGTGATTATGTTCATACAGGTTTCCAAAGCAGTGTTCAGTACATAGTTCATAAAGTTGTTCTCCTCAGATGAGTGGAAAGCAAACTCTGACTTGTTTCCAAGTTCACAAAAGTGTGAGTAGCTGCAGCCCAGAAAACAACTTACAGTGATTAAAAAAAAAAATTAAAAAAAAGAAGGAAAAGGAAAAAAAAAGACAAGAAGTAGGCTTTAGTCTGAACCTGACGGATAGTGAATACTACTCAGGTACTACTTCAGAAACCATGATACCTTGCAATTTTAGTATATGTGGGTACCACAGCTGCTGCAGTCTCAAATCAATTTCTATTGAATCTACATCAGTGTCCTCTATTTTAGCCATTTACAATGCACCATACTAAATACCAACAAATTGTTTTAAGGCAAGAACACAAGGAAAAGAAAAAACATTAAAATAGCAGCCTCTAGATGGGTACCTGCAAACGTAAAACAATGACAAGACAAAAATGCCCTGTTATAAAATCAGTTTACAAAGCAAGGGGAGACTGCCTAGCTACGTACACAAACTCAAAGTTTTGCCAAGATGCTGTCGGAGGAAATAGCTCAGAGAGTTCCTACTCAAACGCAGAGTTTGAAAAGCAAAGACAATCAGCTCATTCCTCCTGATTACAGAGGCCAAGTGGATCTGATGACGGTCTCAGGTGCTTTCATGGCTCCATATACCCAAAATCTCTGAAAAATCACATCAAGTGGCATTTGGTATTTAACCTTGCTGTGCCCTTATGGCAAGAAATAATGCTACTTGGATACAGGGGCTCCACAAAACAGTGAAGGCTTTTCAGTAATTAATATCCAGTAAATAACTCAGAAAGCTGAATAGAGAACTAAAAAATGAGACTAATGCATTCATTAGTGTAATTCAGTGATGAAAAATCTCCACTGGTAAATTACTTTCTCCTGCATGTATCTAGATGGAAGGGCAAATAATGAGACTCTTAGATTTATGGAGCATCTCCCACCTGGCAGAAGACCCAGTTACTTTGCACCTTGAATCATTCTGGTCATTTGGAGGGTGGAACACGGCAGCTGTTTAACAACACACCCAAGTTTACAACCTGAGGTGGAAGCAATCTAATTATTTTGAGAGGAGTTATGCTGCTAATGGTAGGATGTGGATTTATGAGGCGAGCTATTCAATGGCTCCATGGAATCCAGACTTAGCTTGCAGGAGCAAAGCAGAAAACTCTTTCCCACGTAGATGAACTTGCTGGGTGCCGGGAAGGACCTGAGCTTTGTGTGATTCATTACTCACATGGCAGATATTTTACCACGAAAAATGCATTTTGATGTTCAGTACTAAAGAAAGCTTAATAGGAATGCAGTCTGTTACGATGGTCCTTAGTAGGTGCACTCAGGTGTTGACTCAAAAGAATACAAATAAAAACTCATTTAGGTGCAAGGGAAAGAATTTAAAGATTGTTGCTGGTAAAATTCTTTTACCCCCAAAGAAATCGCCCAAGGATGCCAGTGTAAGGTGATGATCAGAGAGGTAGGCTGCCCAGAGAGGTTGTGGTGTCTCCTTCTCTGGAGAGATCAATCTGGATATGTTCCTATGTGATCTAGTCTATATGATCCTGCTCGGGCAGGGGAGTTGGACAGGATGATCTTTTGAGCTCCTAATAATCTGTGATTCTGTGGTCTGGTGAAAGTGCTCAAGAGAAGTTAGCAGACTTCTGATTGAAGTCTATAATAGGGTCGAGACTGTTTTTGACATATGCAATACTTTATTTAAAGAGCTCAACAGGTCACTGTCAAGGTTAAAAAGAGCCTGAAATGATTTTGTTACCCTTTTACTCAGGTCCCTCCCTGGATTATTTGAAAATCATTCTTTTTAAGAATTTTCTAAGAGTTTTCTTTTTAAACAATATGGCAGTTATCTGAACACCTGAAGCCCAAAATAACTTTGATCACACAATTGTACAGCTCACAAAGACATGTAAGCGCAGCCATAAACATATACCTTAACCACAGGCTGGTCACTTCCCGAAACACACGCCAAAGAGTGAAGTCAGCGTTACACCCCACAGCCTGGTGACTATGATGAGGAGTTTTAGCCCAAACTCTGCTACCAAGTGCAGCTGTTGACCAGCTGACCTGACGATCCAGCACTCCTTACTGCCTCATGCTGGGTTTGGAGGGATTTCGGTTTGTGCCCATGGCAGAGGGTGCAACGTGCTGAGACAGGAACCAGCTGAAGCCCAGAAGGGAAGCTTGAAGAAAAGTCATGACATGTTGGGAACTGCAGTAACAATTGGGTTCAAATACCACCAAAATAAAAAGCTTCATTAAGCCCAGACAAGAGATCTAGTCTGGAACCTGCAGAACAAATATTTTTTAAAGTTTTGAGAGATTTCTGTGGAATTGTTTTCCTGCTGGCTTTTCCTTTGGCCCTGTCCTGGCCTCACAAGAAGAGGGGAATACAATGGGCTACCCATCCTCACAACTGTAGCTCCTGTGGCCACAGTGCATAGCCCTCCTTCCTCCTTCTTTTGCCCCTGGTTCAGTCTTTCTTAATTTAGGTGAATGATTTAATCTTAACAATTCACCAGCTCAGTGACTCCTGATCAGCGCAACGAGCTCCAAATCCCTCCCTGCTGGTACCTGCTGCCTCGAAGGCAAAGCAATAAAACACAGCCTCACCGGCTTGGTTTCCCCTTTTACCCAGGCAGGTTTAACCTCTCTTCCCTGCTCAGCAGGTCTTCTGCACTGCTGAAGCCTCTTACCAGTCTGCTGCCTGTCTGAGCAGGCAGCTCAGTGCACGGGACCAACCTGGACAATCAACATTTTGCCTGCTTGTGCCAGGAAATTATGTCACACCTCGGGTGCCTCTGTCCAGTGTTCAGTCCCTGTCCACACGCAGAGCCCTGCTGAACCCAGCATGGTCCCAGAAGAAGTGAAACAAGAAGGGTGAAACAAGACTCTCTTATCAAGAGACAGCACACCATGGAGCAGATGGCTTGTGGAGCCCGGGCAGCTCTGGGGGAACAGATCCCGGCCATGGAAGCAATGGAGCTGCAAAGACCAGGCTGCACCTCAGCAGCACAGGTTATTCCACACCAGTCCCACCTCAATCCCCATACCGAACTGCGCAAGTGATGGATAAAACCCAGGAAATAATTAAACATCATCTACTTTAACAGCCACTAGCAGGAAAATAAATAAGACATCCCAACAGACGAAGATAGAGTAATTTCACATTTATGCTTCCAAGGGAGAAGGGAATTTGAAACAAACAAAACAGCTTTTTTTTTTTTTCCCCTGCAGAAAGAGAAACTCTACTGACTGTCAAAGTGGGACCATAGCGACACCGAGGGCTCTGTGCAAAATTCTTCTGTTTGCTTCTGCATTTGATTAGCTGCCTGCGTTATGTGTTTTAATTTCCTGCCGTTCAAGCACATTGCTGTCATGGTGATAGATGCTATAGAAATGAGTAAAATAAATAAATAAAAGTTCAGAACACTTTTGACCAAGTCTGTGCTAATTAGCGCATAAGACAAACAGACAAATGTTTTCTGGGATTTGTGTCAACTGTATCCAGATTCCTCCCCTGCTTCTCAGATATCAGCGAAACCCTTTCTAGAAATGGAAATAAAGAAAGGCAGCAGATGGTTCTGGGAATACTCTGAGTAAGATGTCTCCATTCAGAGCCAGATATTAGTCGCAAACCATCCAGTTAACAGGCACTGTGAAGCAGCGAATCTTTAATGAGATGGCAGTAGAAGAGCAAGGAAGGCGATACTGCAAAGTGACTGGTGAAGGGCTGACCAGAAACCATTCAGAGCGTGTGTGGGTGAGCCGCTCCACCTGCGATGGGAAAAGCTGATGTAGCAGGAATAGATGGAAGTGGGAGGGGAAGGAGATGAGGGCTATCTGTCACGCTGGACAGGGCAGAAACATGGGAGGACAGAGATGGATCTTGTTAACATAGTTTATAACACCAAAACGGATGGTGCAGTAGTGTTCGTCTCTACTTCTGGGCTTTTTCTAAAAAACAAAACTAGCAATAATGGTAATTAGCACAGGGTGCAACCAAAAAGATCCCTAGAGTTGTAGAAGCATAAAACAAACACTGCCTGTACTTTCACAGTGAGGAAAGGACTTCTCTGATTGACAGTGGAAAAGAAATACATAAAAACAGCTGCTTTCCAAAACCAAAGAGGGGTTATTATTTCTTGCAGAGCTGCTACCACAAGCCATCATCATCCCCTCCTGGCTGGCTTTCCTGTAGAGATTCAATGGTACAGAGCATATCCTCAAGCCATGTAATATTGCTGCTATTGCACTGTCTATGCAGTCCTGATCAAATTTTCTTTGATCAGAAAATTAATCTGAGCCAGAAATAGGAAACTAAAGGGATATTTACTGGACACAGTCAATATTAGATTATCAGTTGTTTAGTAATTTTTTCCAGGGTACCACCATTTCTCAAACAAACACGATCCCAATTTAGGCAAGAAGTGTAAATTCTAATCTCAGTAATAACATCTCCTCTCATATCGCAGTGTCACCTGCATACACTCTGCAATGCAAATTGCCCCAAATGCAGCCTTCCTTTAAGCCCACACCACTAAATCCATGTCTACACCCTGAAATCACATGGCATGCACTTTTGGCCTGGCACAATCTAACCTGTTGACTTTGACCTTAATGATCTTGCCTGTTGACTTTGACCTCAATGACCTAACTGTCCATCATAGAAACTGAACCTCTGCTGTTAAAAAACCCTTGCTGAGAACCTGTACCTTTACAGAACAGGTAAGTTTTATCAGTGCTGCTTTTGTTACAAGGAGTTACTGAACATTTGAGGCTGGCTGTGTTTCTTGATTCAGGGGGCTGTGGTCTGTACCTAGGGAGCTGTGCAGCAGAAACAGGGCTGACAGAGGAGCAAGAGCACTGCTGAAGAGGTCCATCATGAATGCAGGAAGGGCTATAAGTAAAGAAGCACAAAGTAAGATCTTGGGATTCAAGGAACCCTTGCAATATCCAGTCAAGGGTTCAAGGACGGACCAGTTATCCAGTCTGCGATGACCAGTCTATCCATACAGTACTGGTCAGCACAGTAACTGTGGTGTCAGTGTCCCAGACCTCACACATGCTGTGCTAAATACACCTCTCCCTGACAGACTGCTTTGGTCTCTGCCAAAGCAGAAAAATCACTCCTGAAATCCTATCCATGTGTCACTGGGTGATTTGACAAACCCAGTCACGCATTATGCAAGGACAGGCACCTCCTGCAGCCAGCTCAAGCTGATCACCTGCACCACAAAAATCCCATCCGCTCTCTCACCAACCTGTGGAACCCAGGTCTGGCTGTCACTGGCTGACAGTCACTGCCACCCCCAGCCACAGACCCTGCTTTGCCCAGGGGCTGCTTGCCGTTCGCTATATCATTGTGTTCAGATGTGCCACGTCTCCTGCTCGCTGCAGGCAGTGCGGCAGCACAGCGGGGCAGGGGTGACTGTCAGGGTGGCAAGGAACTGCTGAGGAAGGCAGAGACAGCTGGAACCTATGGAAAGCAGCGGGGAGCAGTGGGGGATGGCAGAGGACAAGGAGTGCAGGCCAGCACAGCCTCCCATCACTCCGTGTGGACAGCCTCGCCTGCAGCAAACTCGGACTGGAAGCCAGCCATGCTCAAAGCACCTACAAGAACAAACTGGGCGGCTGTGGGGGAAAACGCATTTGGCTGCGGACGCGTCACTATGAAAACAGCCTAACCTGCTGACTGGACAGCCTGCAAGTATCGAACTAACGCGGCAGGCTGAGCACCAGAGGTGTCGATTTGCTGTGGCACAATACATGTGCGCAGCAACTGGTGGGGAAGGTGTATGTGAGTGGGAGAGGTGAAGTCCATCACTGCACCCGTAGCAAAGTTCAGGAGACAGTTTAACACTACCTACCTTGGAGGCTACTGAATGAGCAGTTTGGATTGCTTATCCACATGCTGGAAACGGCATTTTTCCAGCGAACTAAAGGGTTTGTGATGGGGGCTGGTGGAACCCATGGGTGGGTAACTGGACACCCCAGGGTGCCACGACCAAAATGGCAAAGGAGCAACTTGCTTGACATGAGCTGTAATGTGAGGTCCACACAAGCCCACACGTGCCTGGCCAAGAGTTGAGGGCACGTGCCTGGGCAAGGATCAACACACTGGGCAGTGGGAAGCACCTCTGGAGGTGTTTGGCTGCTCCTTGTGTTGTTCAGAGCAAGTTTTGAGCTTCACCAAATTCTGCCTCAGGCTCATGTGCAGGGCACCAGTGCCATGCTGGGCTGAGCCCCATGTCCATGGCCCCTGTGATGGGACTGGGGCAACACCAGTGGTGTGGTGAGCCGCTTCATGATACCTGGACGTCCTGCCTCTAGTCATGTGCTGATGGCACATGATTGCCCTCGTGGGCTCTGAGAAGACAAAAATCACTCCCTTAACTAACCAGTGACATAGCTTTTGCTGAGATGCAAAGGAATGACGCTGCCACAGCACTGTCCTGCAAATGCCACTCTGCAAACTCAACTTCTGAGTGTCCTGGTAAGCATTTCCTCCCAGTTTTAGGTGCAGATGCAGGAGGTTTTGGGGAGTTTTCTTCTAGGCTGCGTATATCATCAGTCCTGTAAATGATTACGGTGGCACCAGCTCCTGTCCTTGACTGTGCTTCTTTGTCAAGCGCGGCAGCGATAGCAATCACTCCAGTGTTTTGCAAACCTGCAGATCACTATTGGCAATCTTTGTATAAACAAGAACTAATTAATCTTCACCACATCTCTGTGAAGAAGGTAAGTATTATCATTTATTATCTTTCCTGTTTTACAAACACAAACCAAGATGGCAAAACAAAAAATGATTTGCTGAGGGCCAGGAAAGATAACGTGTCGTGGACAGCAAATAGAGTTTTTCTTAGTGGTAAAAGACAGACTCCTTGTACCAGCGGAATCCTACAGATTCCCAGCCTTTACCTTAATGTGGATAATGAAGAATTGCCAGGGTGGTTCTAGGAAATGGAAGCTTTCCACTCTGAGAATAAGTAGAACCTCAGTGAGAATATTTTACTAATTTTATTATGAAAGAAATAAAAAGATGAAGGGCCCACATTTTGAAACAGAGAAGCAGCTGCACATATTTGGTTTTGGTTTTTAAAAAGCACACAGTTCTCATTTAGGCTTCAAAGTGGCTGCTCTGCCAAAAGACCCACTGACATATTGAACCTCTTGACATTTTGATTTTTAATTTACCCCGAAATATTGCAAAGGGATCATTTAAGTGCTGAACTTCATTTTTCTTTTAGTCTGCTGCAGTCAAATGGAGTGGAGCTGTATCTTTAAAATCTTGCCCCATTTTGTGTATAGTAGGGACGTGGAAAATTGGCTTTCTATGAGTGCAAAGGCAAGAAAGGATGTGGAAAGCTTGCTGAAAGAGGACTGAAAATTGCCTGCGTTGCTGTAGCTCTGTCTCAGTAAGATGCTCCTTGTCTGCAGAAATTGTAGTTGTTTCCTACCTTCTTATTCCACATATTAGTAATTACACTGGCCGTTTTAAGAAGCTATATGAGCGTGGATTATTTTCATGTCTGGTCAAATGATGAATAATGATTTAGTATTCCTGTGCCACGTTCTTGCAAAGCACTTTGAACTGATTTGAGTACATGAGCCTGATCTTTGAAAAAAATCTTAACTGAGCAAGAAGTAGCTGAAATTATCCTGAAAAAAAGAGCACTCAGGTGGCATGTAATTTCTTATCTGTATGAGGTGAGAAGGGGAGAGGAAAGGCAGTAGCAAAAACAAGGGAAGAATTTCCTGGGAGTGAGCTCAAGATGCATCCACAGGGAAATCCCTTAGGGCCTCCAAGCCCTGCTTGGAGGCCCTAAGGGATTAGGGCCTTCTCTTTCTCATTCTCTCTTTTTCTCTTCCTTCTCTCTTTCTTTCTTTCTTTCTTTCTTTCTTTCTTTCTTTCTTTCTTTCTTTCTTTCTTTCTTTCTTTCTTTCTTT
>VXBZ01001844.1:33724-81178 GCA_013399135.1 Heliornis fulica | reverse complement strand
CTTTCTGTCTCTCTGTCTCTCTCTCTCTTCCTCTCTTCCTCTCTCTCCCTCTTTCTTTCTCTCCTCTTTCTCTCTCTCTTTCTTTCTCTCTTTCTCTCCTCTTTCTCTCCTCTTTCTCTCTTTCTCTCCTCTTTCTCTCCTCTTTCTCTCTTTCTCTCCTCTTTCTCTCTTTCTCCCTTCCTTCCTACCTGCCTGCCTTTCTGCCTTCCTGCCTTGCCTTTCTTCCTTTCTGCCTTTCTTCCTTGCCTTTCTGGATGCCTGCCTTCCTTGCCTGCCTGCCTTCCTGCCGGCCTGCCTGCCTTCTTTCAACCCTCTCACAGTGCAGTGCCCTGAATTTATTAATTCTTTATTTGATTTAATAAATACCTTTTCCATATTATTTTTTCTCACAATTTGGGGCACCAGCTTCTACCATCTTAAATTTTCCCCCAGCTAAACAATGTAGTTAAAGGCTAATCTGAGAAAGTCACCTCTCCTGGATAGGCAGAGCACCTAGGCAACCAGCTCAAAGACAGATATAGGCATTAGCAGAGCAGGAATAAAAGCAAAGCAGGGGTAAGAGGGAGAGCTTCCTCCTCGCGTATCTATATTGGCCACATAGATATGGCCCAAGTAAAGAAATTACTCCAGTGCCTAGAATTAGAAGACCACTGAAAGTGACTGCCTGTGATGGACACCTTTTCCCATGCTGCTGTTTCCTTGCAGCCTGACCCAAGGAGGATCAGTGCACACACAAAAAGCAACTTGTCTTTGCTCGTCTAAGAGAAGAATTTAAATATCAAGAAATTTGCTTCCTGGTGAGCATGCCAGAGGCAAAGCAAGGCACGGTGTGTAGAACTTGCCACACATAGATGACAGAAAGGGTAGATGGTTCTTCTGTAGACCTTAAATGGCCCAGGCATCGCTTCAGGTGCTCCTACATAAATTTGTCAGAGATCAGGAGGCGTGACTGATCAAATGCCAGGCATGCAAAGATCAGAAAGGGCAAATGTGTGCATACTAGTAAGATGGAGCATAGTGTGCTCCCATGGAGACTATATGCACTGAGAATGAGATGAGAAGCAAAACCGGGGTGCTCAGAGCAAGGCAGTGACACAGAAAGCGAAGAGGGGAGCTAGGGGCTGCTCACCATAGTGTGACGTGTGCCCTGTAGGGAACACGGTGCCATTTATAGAAGAGAGAAGAGAGGATTGTCAGATGCCCTGGAGGCTTATCAATGCTCCTGGAAGAAGTCATTAAGCACATTAATTAAACGTGAGTTTGCCCTATTGGAAGGTAAGTGAAGGGAAGAGGCCAGCAGTTCACAGCCAGGCGGCCCTTGGGAAGCACCTGACAAAGCTGCTCACCCAGGATAGGTCTGCCATTAACCTGGACAAGGCCACCAACACCCTCCCTGGGAAGTAGGTTTAGGGAGACCTTCTCACAGAGAAAAACCTACCAGCTACCAAGGCAAGGGGCTGCCCTAGGGCTGGGAGATAGCCGGTAGATACCTCCTCACCACTGACTTACAGGGCAGGAGCATCAGGAAGGCACAGCTGAAGAAGCAGAGTTTTGCTGGTTTCCTTTCAATTCATTTAGCTAAGCAGGTGCCACATTCACAAGCAGACCATCTTATTGAAGTTTAGGACAGATTTGTATTGATTTGAAGTCAGAACATTGCCCAACTAAGTGAACCTGCAGTAAACTAATTTAATGCCAAGTTAAGCCTGTAGAAAAAAAAATCTTGCAGTGGTTAAAATGAATTGGCATTTAAACAAAGTAAACTTAATTTGATAAAACTTTGAGTGAGAAGATGGAGGCTACTCATATTGTGACCCTGCAAGAGCATTTGAGAGAGTTACTCTTATAATTCTCGCATCACAGAAAACAAGCCTGGATTTGAATCTATACAGCAACATCAAATAGAATGGGTTGTGTGAACAGGGTTTTTAAAAAAAAAAACAAACCCGATTGCAATTTAAAGGGCTAGTTTTAATTCTTTCACTAAAACAATTTTCTATTGTAGTGTAATTCACTATTCAGAAAGAGTAAGGTAGCACAGAGTGTCTAAAGCCAAGACAAAACTACAAGATGGCACGTAAAATAACTGTAATTAAACAATCAGATGTAGCAATTAAACATCAATGATTCTTTATTAGGCTGAATGAGGATGCCAAACAAGACTCCACAGGTGGCGAGTTTATTCCCCCATGCTCGTTGGTATTTTCATTAGCAGCTCTTGGCGTAGTCAGACATGCAAATCTGTCCAAGCCTTCAAGAGCAAGCCCCTATTTAGGTACCATTCAAGGCAAGCAGGGTATGCAAATACCGAGAAGGACACGACTAAAGCAGAAGGTGGTGTTTGGGAGACAAACTGAAGAAATGCACTAAAATTCAACAAAGTCAGTGCTCTGCACCGAGAAATGAAAGGCGTCGCTGTAGCATGGCAATAGAAAATGTTGGGAAGAATGTCATTTCACTGTAGGACGTAGAGATCACCAGTAAAACCCTAAAAGCAGCACAAGGCAGCAGCGCTGATCTTTGACAGACACGGCATCCTGCCAGCCGAGATGGGCTTTGCTGGGCACTGCAGCCAACAGCAGCATTTAGTGAAGCGTGTGGGCAATCCTTGCCGACATTGCTGTTTCAAAGCCAACTTCTCTGCCAGCAGCTGGAGGAGGGGAATTTTTCACAGCCTTCGCATCCTGCTGCCCTGCTGTCCCAGAGTCACATCCTGGAGGCATCAGTGCTGGCATCCAAAGTGACCAGCATACCCCTGGTAGGGCCACCAGTTCCTACAGGAGCTACCTGCTGCCATGAGCCTTTGTGGTGCAGATCTCCCAGGTTCTTTTCCCAGGTTGTAACACTTTCACATCTCTGTCTGAAGCTAAGGTCTGCCTGAGGGTAGGGACTGGGCTCTGCCCACAAAGTGGTATCTGCCTTTGCAGGAAATGGTAAAAATGAATCCCAGCTGAACGGTCCACCAGGCAAACCCTTCATCAGCCTACGCTTGCGAGAAGCCCGGATTTGCATGCTGCCGCCAGCCGGACAAGGTGCCCTGGCAATAAAATGGCTAACAGCAGTGTTATGGGAAAACTAGGCAAGATAATGATGCTAATTATGCTGCTCTCCTTCAGAAACAGAGGCAATGGCACACTGTATTTGGTGTGGGGCACGTTTTTTTTTTCTAAAGATTAACTGGGAAGAGCTCACGGGAAAGAAACAAAGGTGATAAAGGATTTGGAAAATAAGCCCTGTGAGAGAAAGGCATGCTCAGACTGGAGGAGAGAGGGCTGAAGGGAGACATAACTGTCTGCAAGCACATTAGGGGACATTATAAAGAGGATTGGGACTAATTCTCATTAGTTAGTAAGAACAGAATGGGAACTAATGGGGTTTAACTCCAGTAGGCAAAAATTAGGTTAAATATTAGTGAAAACTCCCCAGGATCAAACAGATAACAGAGCAATCTGCCAAGGGACCCCACCGCAGAGACACCGGGAGGGACCAGGCAACCCGTTTATTGAAATCAGTTGCCACAAGATGCAGTTTGCTTTCTGTGGGAAAATTAATTCCTATCCTTTACCTTTTCTGTACTACAACAGTATTAGAGCAGCAACTTGGCAGAGGAAGGAGCTAGTGTACAGGGTGCACAAAGAGATGCTCTCCTTCAGACAGAGAGAGAGGGGCACTGGGTCACCCGCAGTGCTTTTTGCTTCTCAGTGCCACGTGTGCGTAAGGTCCTCTGCAAACTGTTTTAACTTAATTAACACTAGCATATATATTGGTCAGTGTGGTTTTCGTTTTATTTCCCACAGATAAGGTGGAATGACTTGACTTTCACTAATCTAGAGACCAGTTTTGCGTTGAGCCTTTAAAACCCTTTGGCCTTAGCTGAAAACAAAGCTTTGGAAAGCAATAAAATGCATGAGAAAATCATGTTTCACTTTTTCCAGCCCTGTGCACAGGCAGTATCCCAACTCTTCTCAGATGCACGAGGTTTGGACTTGAGTTTAACCCTGCTGAAGTCAGTGCAGAGCTTCTCCTTTGGCTTGTCTGGGCTTTGGACGAAGTCACAGTTTCCTGTGGCTGTAGATGTAGCCTGGCAGGCAGGGACCACAGCCGGCTGGGGACTCCGCACGCAAACAGTCAGCCCCAGAGCTGGGGCCACCCAGCCTGTTCAAGCAGGCAGAATATTTCTGGTTGATGCACTTGGGAGATGGAGAGAAAGGGGTTTGGCTTCTGACTTGGCACCACCAGCTGCCAGCCTGCAGTGAGATGGAGAGTGACTGCCAGCTGAGGATCTAAATTTGGTATTGTTACTACTCCCAAGCAATCAAACATCATGACTCAACCCTAAATCAGTGGAATGGTTTGAAAACCAGGAAATACAGTAATAATGAAATGCAAGATTTTTCCTTTACCTTTTTATTTCTGGACCTCCATGGAAAACTGATGTCACGATGTGAAGAGTTTACATTTCCTTTCAAAGAAAATAATGTTTATTTACTTAGGAAAGATGTGGATTAACAAACTCACTTGCCTCAGGTGCTAGAGTTTTAATGAAGACTAGAGAAATGAGCCTATGGAATAACCAGAAAAGTCAATCAAACTGCAACTACACAGAAGACAAGTTTGTTCTGCTTCCCATATCACAGTATTTACCTGTTAAGGTAAGGATCTGAAAGTCAGACTTTCCTTTGCATTTCTGCCCCATTCTGTCTTGCAAAGCTTGATTTTGTGATATCCTGTCCAGCGTATAAATCAGTGATCTCTCTCTCTCCAGCAATATTTCTTCAGACGATGGATTAATCTTTCTATTCTTTTTTTACCCATTGATCTGGGACTTGAAACAGCTTTGGGGAGGGAAGCAGATAGGAAACAAGAGGGGATTTAAGCCTTTTGCTTCACCTTTTAAAAAAAAACTCCATGCAGCATTGCTGTCCCTGGAGTAGACCCACATTATTACTACAGCCACAGCCACATCATCAGGGCTACAGCACTCAGAGTTGTAGATCATCAGTCTGCTGTCACAACCGTGATGTATGATGGAAAAAGCCATCCATCTGCAAACACTGAGCACAAAGGGTTGTGGCTGCAAGGATGCAGCATGGTATGGGCAACGTATGCAGCAGCGAGCAATTTCTGAACAAAAAGGACATAAACGTGGTGAATTAAGCCTCACTGGAAGGCAAAGAGACGACATTCATTTCACTCCTAGGTCTCCACAATCACAAAATGCAAGTATGGTCTCAGACCCAGAAATTAATCCAGCTACTGCTTCTTCCACAAGTACACCTCTTTCTCTGAAAGCTTACATTTGATTTTCTTTTCCAGTGTAAAACCTCAATCATATTTACACCTGCTTTAGGATCTTCACAGACAAAGACATTTAAGGGTGTGAAATCTTGGGAGAAGGTAAAATGACATGGTGGATCAATCAGCTGATGCTTCTTCCCTACACAGCAGGAGACTCCAGCAAACCTCTTGTATTTTGTGTGGAGACTCAGCTCTGACTGAATTTTTCCTTTGGCACTATAAGAGCAGAAAGATATTAAAAAAAAAAAAAAGAAAGAAAAGGAAAAAAAGGAGACCAACATAAGCGCTTATGCATGGCTCCAGGATTCTCAGCTAAATTGAACTGTTGGTTTTCCGGGAGAGAAGCCATTTCTTGTGCGTTACTCTGCTGTGCAATATTCCAAGTGTGAGTGCAGAGAAGGTTTACAGCTACACACAATAAATAAATAATAATAATCATTTTTTAAAAGCCTGCATTGATCACAAAGCTACTCATGTAGATGCATGCTGGGATGCCAATCAACCAAAATGGTTCTCTGGAGTTTGTAACATCTGTCATGGGGTGACATGTAAAGCTGATACTTTATGAAAGCAGACATTTGGGAGATTTGTTTTTTCCCCCTTCCACACAAGAAGCTCCTCATCTAAAAATCAGATGCCATGAAGAAGTGGGTATCACTGTAAAGGCAGACAGGAGCAAGAGTTCAGCTTCTCTACCTTTTCAGCAATGATAGTGGATCGCTCCTTTGATTTCCAGCATCTACAATGCAATTGCCAGAATGTCCACCTCCATGTGACATAATACACTTGAAATACTACATTCTTGCTTATTAATAGTAAAATATGGCACATACATCTAGCTGGTTTTGAGAATATACGTCTAGAGGTCTTTGACAAACACATCCTCTGCTTGTGGGGAATGCGGTAGGGGACCATGTTGCTACAAAGCATGCTTCACAACACATTTCATGTACTTTTCAGGATCATATTTTTGTTTAGGAAAAATGATTAATTTCTAATACTCTGCCACTAACATTAGTTCCTTTAAAATCTTTGGATATGGTTCTGCCAAGAAATCATTTTAGCTTACAACTAATATCCTTTCACTTTTTCATTCATGCTTTTCTCTCAATAAATATTTGAGTCAATCACAGATTTTTGTTGCTAATAGTTTATTTAAAGAACCCAGTGGTTTTTGCTTGCCAAATGTGCACTTGTGATACTTATCAACTTTGTTGTAACATCAAAACATGGTTTGCCAAGCCAACATGCCTCTCAACCCACACACCCAGCCCTTGAACTTTCCTAAGAAGATGATGAGCTTTGGTGAAAACAGTGGTAATTTGGCTAATGAATTTTTAGAGTGTGGCTGCACAGAGGTGAGTCTACTCTGCCTTAACAAAGAAGAGTGGAAGGGAGTTGCAGGGCAGCCAAGGAGGCATCCCAGGAGAGCAGCCCAGCCAGGTGAATCCTGGACATCCTGGCTGTGAAGCACCAAGGCACCTTTGGCAGCAGAATGAAACCTTAATAGACCCGATCACCTTGGGAACACCTGGTGTAAAAAAAATATTGTAGGACAGTATGAAAGAAAACTGGCTGACAAGGTGATGTCAGACCTAAAAATCATTCTTCAGAGGTCTACTAATTAATGTATCAGTACTGTCTAAAAGAAATAAAACATCTACAGTAAAGCAGGCAACAGACTTGGCAGGGGTGGGATCCCAAGACAGCTGAGAGCTTGCAACTGTGTGTGGCCGCAGCTCAAGAAGGTTTTCCAGTTTCCTGCTTGAAATTCTGCTCCATTTAGTTTGGGTTTGGGGTTGCTTTTTTTTTTTTTTCCTTAAGCTACTGTATTCAGTGCCAGGTCCTGAAAAGAAAACTGTGGGAGAAAAGCTCTCAAGGAAAGAATTATTTTTAGCTTAAGTAGCTAGGCAAGCATTTTACAAAGCAAACATGGACCCAGGTTGCACTCTCCAGGACACTCAAACCACCATGGGCAGAGTTTTTCCCATTTAATTCAGAAACTAAGTTTTGGCTTGCACACTTCCCCCATTTATCCATATCCAAATGTGGGATGTCTCTAGTGATGCCTGAGGGGATAGGTCCCCTTTCTGACAGGCACTGGAAAAGAGAGGATGATGCTGCCAAAGTCATTTTTGCCTGCCAAATTGCAATGGACATCTGACATGCCGCCATCCCGACCCCTACGGCAAAACCTCCAAAGTACCCTAAGCCCTGCCTCCTCCATCCCACGCAAGGTGCTCCTGCTCCCCTGGGACTTTTAAACCAAGACATGCTTTAGTGGGTTTTGCCCTCGTTTGCAGATCCTTGGGAAGGGCTGATAATTAGGAAGAGATTTCCAGCACAGGTTACCACCCTTGACAACAGCATGGGAAGAACAGGTAACTGGCTCATATGCAAAAAGACAACCCAAAGAAATTTACTATACAAGCATTAGAAAGGAAAGGTAAAGCAGAAAGAAATATTTTTAAATTATTAGATTTAATAATTTTAGGAACATCCCTCCCCCTTTAAACCTTTCCTCTGTTAGCCTTAACTAGACACATTGATAATTATGTATCACACGTTAAGTCTTGCTAAATTTTCTAGGAGATGCACTGCATCTTCAGTAACATGATTTATGTTACTTAAATGGCACCCACCTCTACAGTGCTGGAGTTTTGTGATTTTAAGGCTTGAGCAACTATAATTAAAAAGCCTTTCCAGAGCAAGTGTGGCACTGTGCAGTGTAATGTGACATTCAGAATATATCAGCGTCACTTTACACAGGAGTTCTGCTTATTTTCACTTGTGTGTTTCAGCCCTGTCATTTGTGAACAGTGAAGCTCATCCTCAAACCATGTTGTCTCACCTCGTTCATGGGGTTTTTCCCATTTCTACAAACCTTTGTCATTTTAATCATGTGCTTTACATGTTTAATTCCTAAAATAAAGACCTACTTTTGTTTGCACACTAATGATTTTCCTAGCCTACTGCCTAATACAAACGGTCCTATTAGGCAGCTAATCAAGAGACGGTGAGGTGCGAACACTGAGGCAGCATCAGCTGCTCACACAGCAATGTACGTCTGCAATGGAAGAGATTTTTATTTTTCTGTTAAATAGGATGCCAGCAGGAACTAAGACTGCTCTTTGATTCAGCGATAATGAGTGAACGTTGCTCCAATGACATTTACATTTTGCCAGCGGTATGAAAGAACACAAAACCATTCCTCCCAGTTCAGGTTTAGGCCCCCCAAATACATGCTGATTTCCTAAAGTTTGAGTGCTCTGAAGCTCCTATTGATGTGAATGAAAATCTTGGCAATTTAGTAAAAGATGACATCCAACATGAAAGGTAAAAGTAGGGCAGGTGACTACCTGTAAACATTTCTCCTTGGAGGATCTTCTGCGCTGAAGCACATTAACCCATCTTCCTCTTCCCCTTCCCCCTGCTGCAAGTGAAATCAAATTTTCATCAGTTTCTGCCGGATCTGCTTCACTTGGAAACATTAGAAAAACTGCAGCAGGCTCCGTAGCGAGGCACAAGCACATTTCTCTGTGCTGACGCCTACCATGTCAAACTATTATTGAGGTTTCCCGCTGGCTTATGCTGCCAGAGAAAGCTGAACTTTGGCTTCAGAGGAGGCAGCAAAAGGCAATTTGGTCTGTACATCACATTTCAGGCAGCAAGGAGGCTGCAGGTCTCATCTAACCCAGACCTGTGAGGCCATTTCCAAGGGCTGTGGTGTTTTGGGCAGGGACCATGAGGCACCAGCAGTCCCCCAAGGCTGAAGGTCACCTGGACATGGTGGTCTCCTTCCCTGCTGTGAAGCAGCACAAAGGGCAGCTGTCAGCTGCCATGTTGCCATCACCACATTGCACTGCTCAGATGGACATGGGGCACTGGCCACCCTTTGGGCTATAGAGAGATGCGTGCATGTGTGCATAGCACCGCTATACATATTTACATATATGGGTCCTGATGCATCAGGTGAAACCTGAAACAGGTTGACAAGGAAATAACAAGGTGCAGTTTTCTGCATTGGGCAGTTTGGTAGCATGGACAGTGCTGACATTTCTGACTTTTTCTAACAGTACATCTGGTCTAAACCAGAGACACGACATGTCTACCAATGTCTAAGGCAATGTGTACCCTGTCCTTGTAACAAACATTATTGGTTTTGTTTCTGTTTATTTGAATTGTACCACCCCTCAGTTTCACACTTACTGCAAAATTAGCCATCAGGCCATCCCTGGATGGAAGACTTGGTATCCTGAAGATGGAAAACCAAACATCCTACAACTATAGCTGTTGGCATCCTGTAACCAAGGTAAAATACTCTCTCCTGTCAGCAGAGGCCATATATAATTCCTGGGTGTTTTCAGGCTGCTGCTAGCAGAGCTGTTCCTCAGTGTCTCTCATACTGAAAGGGCTTTTTCTCATGGATGGGCTCAAACAAACTAATGGAGACTTGCCCAGTATCTTATTAACTATATCTCTGTTATCCAAGCTATTACAGGCCAGCCCATCCATTTGAAGATGCCCAGAGGATGGGGAGAAGGTGACTATTTGTACTCTAGTGATTAAGAGGCAAGAACCTGAGCTACCAGCACCAATAGCTTCCCAGACTTGAGTTAAAGAGAAATGCCTGTCCACGTTTTTCCTCCATAAAGAAAGCACTTAAGCAATTTCTGGTACTTTTTTTCCTTCTGTTTTTGATGAAAAGTAGTGTTCTCATCCTCCCATTAGAAACTGTTGTCTAGTAGACAGTACATGTGCAGATAGTTGAAGTAAGCACATCAGTTAACATTTGTGTGCAGCTGCAGAATCAACAAATTATTTTTTAAATTAAGGGACAGAAAGTGCTCCCCCTTTCAGGTCCCAATACTCTGCTGCCACTAGAAATGCAAAGCTAATCCTGGCTCTTACATACTTTCCCTTGGACGACTCCAGTTTCTTTACAATTGTGGAGCTCAGTCTCCTTGCTGGTGGGCTGCAGCCTGAGGAAACCCACTGCTTAGGTGCTCAGGACCGTGTCCTCCTGGCTACTTCATTCAAAGAGTGTCTCCAAATCCCGTGCGGGTATTGCCCTAATTATCTTGCCCTCTCTGCTGTTTATACCACTTGTTCCTCCCCTTTCCTTTTGTTAATTTATTATAAAGGGGCAGTAGCACACAGCAGATGAGACTCATGGAAGCAAGGCTCATTTGGATTCTATGTCCTTTGAGTGGTACGTAAAAAAAATGCTGTGTGAAATGTCATGAAAGTAGATTTTGAAGTTTTGACAGATGTGAGAAAAGAAGAAATGTTTGCCATTCGTCTTAATGACATGTTAGTACATTTGGAGAGCCAAGGGATAAAAAAAAAAAAAAAACAAACCCACTGAGCAACAGTTCTAGAGGGACGTGAGCTGCTTCCAGAAGCAATTCTGGGGCTGAGAGGATATCGGTGCTCCTCTGTACAGGCTGCCAAAATGGAGCAGTAAGTGTGGCAAAAGTAAGTGAAAACCAGAGTCCTTTGTGACTTAAGCTTTGGAGAAGAGCTGGTTAGTGCATCCCTCCTCACAATGCTACAGCTCTTAGGACGCCTCGAACAGACGCAAAAGTACAACAGAAATATGCAAACATTATAGGAATGTAAGGGAAAGCATTGATGTGTAATACTAAACCAGACAAGACAGTTATTGTCAGTGCTATCTCCAAACATTCCTCAGGTAAGCCACAGCCCTACAGCAGTCAGACACTAACTTGCCATCAACCTGAAATTGTCTGTTAGGGTTTTAAGTTTTGTTCCTTGTTCCTTTATTCTCTGCACTTAGGCCCAACAGCTGTGTTTCCCCAAAACAGACTTTCACCTCCAGAACATACATGTCAGCTTCCCTCTGATAAATTATCTTACTCCTTCCAGCTTCAAGGCAAAACTTCCTGGTAAGCAGGAAAGCCCACTGGCTGCAACATGGTGCAAGTCACGATGGGCTAGGCAAGCTGCAAAGCAAAGAGACACATGTAACCACTTCTGCAAAACACACCTTCCTTATAGACTTGTCAGGAGATAAACCCAGGAAAAGCGTTTGGTTCACAGCTGGTGTCTATTACCACTTGGCTGCCAACAACAGCACAGGTGGGTTCTGTGGGTACCAGGGCAAAAAAAAAATCCCTCCCAAGTCTTTCAAAATAATCTGGATTTGCAAAAGTAACTGTATCAGCATTATAGCAAAGGGCACGCATGATGACAGCATCTACCCCAATGGCAAAAAGCCCAAGTGGAAAAGGATATTTTCAAACATTATATGGTCACCTAGTATTGTTCTCTTTCCAAGGAACAGATTGGCACCATGGAAGAGCAATAGAGGAAACGGTCCAGGTGGTGCAGGACTTTCTTTTTACTTCCACTTGTGGAATGTTTTAAACAATCTCAATTTCATGATTCAGTATTTATGAAATAAAAATTTCTGGTGATAATGCAATAGCACAGTAGCATGTTTATTTGAGTTAGAAATGAGACATGCACAGTAAGTTATCATGAGGAACTAGTTCTGGTTGAACTGTTCACAGCAGAGAATCAATTTGTTGAATTTAGTCCATTTGCCTGCTTGTGAATTGTCCTAAAACAGATCACAATTTCCATGAATATGCCCACCACTCAAAATTATCTGACTAGCCGTGCAAACATATTCCAGACTGAATTGCTGGTAAGCCGCTCACTGTGATTACTGCTTAGAGTATTTGGTATTAAAAATTGAGCTGTTTTTCCCTTGGCCCCATAGCTCACCTGGTTTGTTAGCTCCTCAACTGGATGAGCACAACTCTTTCAAGCACAGATATTTACAGCAACAGTTAATTGCTAGGACTTTCTATTCCATCCTTCATTTGCCTCTATCTGGTTGACTTTCTAGACCATAATCTCCAGGGGCAGAGTTTCACAGCCTCTCACAACAAATGCCACCCTCAGTCAGGGCTATTGCGCCACTCTGACATGTTGGCTAGCAATATGAATTAGGGGAAACACCCACCCCCACTCCCTCAAACCAATAATCTTCTTCGTGTTTTTGTTGTTCTACAAAGCCAACACCACATAGAGCTGAGGTGAAGTTTATATAATTGATGCCACATGTTTTTTGAGACCTGTTGATGATTGAGCCATATTTTCATGTGTTTTGTTAATGATCTGAGAGCTGGAGCAAAGTAAGGCAGAAAATGTTTACTGTTGTGTTCGCCGCATGATTAGAAGCAGGCAGCCAGCCGGCAGCATGGCTCCTGCCATAATAGAAATGAGCTCCCAGGATTTTGCTGCTCAGCTGTCTCTGCAGTGGCTGCAGTCTTATAGACGGATCTATCCAAGCTAGGTAGCTATGATGCTGACAGAAGCTGAGCCACACATCGCAGCAAGGACCTCTAAAAAGGCTCCAAAACTCCACCAATGAATCAGGGAAAATTTGGGATATAGCCCGCCATCAGCCCCTAGTTACTGTTGCAATCGCAACTGCCCTAACACACTGACACGGATGTAGTAGCACAGCAGTGTCTGCATATCAAAATCTCTTGCTACAGAAAAGCTGGGAAACAACGGAGATAGGAACAGACATGGGTGCTTCCCCTGGCTCCCCAGCTGCCCCGCCAACCTGCTCCCTCCTACCATCCAAGGGAGCTCATCCAGCCCCAGCCCACACATCTGCCCAAATTCTTTTACACCGCAGCTTATGAACATTAGCGTAACTGTTGAGAGGAATGAGCTTAAATAATACTCTCCAACAAGATCATTTTGATCATCTGTGGACTCAGGAAAAAATTTCAGCGCTGTCTTACACTGGTACGTTTTTATTTGCAGCTCTGTAAGCTTCAGATTATTATATTGAAAGGAAGGAGGCTGCATATAAAGCCAGCTCTGCAAAGCACCGTGAGAAGGACAGGCTCCCATTTCAGGAGAGATATGGCTAAAATGCAGCTGCCACGGAACAGTCTGGGAATCCATCACTCATGCACAAACTTCTCTTCCAGTCAATGTTACTAACTTTCTCACAGATCCCCCACAAATGTTTCCAGTTTACGTAAATAAAAGAGATCTGAATATCTAGATTTTTTTTTTTACCTCCTCAGCATGTAGATCTATTTTATTAATTTATCATATGCAGATTAGCTATTATTATGCAAGTACTTGCATGGCAGATAAGCAAATCCAGGTCCCTGTGAGAAGCAAGCCCTTCCCATTTCAAGAAGTCATCTATCTGCTAATCCATTTTGCATGGTGCAATCTTTACTGGCTGCTTTCGCTTTTCACAGGTTTCCCCTGTTTTACAGAGAATGTGTTCAGTCACAGCCCACAGCAGCACCCGGGCCTACAGCAGTCCCTCGCAGCAGAAAAAGAAGGGGTTTTTCGTAGTATTGCTGTGAGAAAAGTCTGTGCTCCTGAAGATGGCATGACTAGAAAGGCTTTTCCCCCGTATAATGCGAGTGATACCGAATTGTGTCCTTCTGCAGGTGCAGTGATGTGAAAAATGGAAAACCTGTATTGCCTGACCCCATGGGTCTGCTTTACATCTGGAGAACCGAACGCAAATGGGACACGACTGCAAATGAAAGCATGTGTCATTTGGGAGGAAAAGAAAGGGGGGGAAAGGCACCTTTTTACATTGGTTACCCTCTTTTTGTTTGGTTGGTTGGTTGTTTTTTTTCCCAATAAATTCTTCATTTGGAGCACAGGAGCAAAGAGCGGATATGCTAGGGGCCAACATCTCCCTGCCCCTTCATGAGGTGCGCAGAAGGGGACATGAAGCAGGAGGCAGGGTTCTCACATCCCCCCAGCAGCAGCCAGGTACCCAGTGCCCTTCAAAGAGGTTTGGACCTGCTGCAGGTAACAGAAGGATTTTTCAGTGGGCACTGGGTACTGCTTTGAGAAAGCCCAACACCCCCTGGTGACTTTTAGTCCATCTCTGAAGAGTTGAGCCGAGATGTATAGCACAGGCACAGCAGTGCCATCCTGCTCTGGAGCAACCTGCCTCCCACAGAGCTCAGCTACATCCCCTCTCACCAAGTTATGGATGGAAGAAGCAGCAGCTGCTCCAGCGTTTTGTGTATGTCACAGTTTAATCAGACCGACTCCAAATATTAACAGCATAAATAGACTCATGGGCTATGAAGTACTTCAAGAGGTTTTCTAGCCCGTTTCCTTGATTTAAGGCTGGATTAGCTACAGTATATTATTCCTGCCAAAACTAGATCTAATCTGCTTTTCAAGATCCTCAGCAATGGAGATCTGACAGCCTCTGAAGGCTGTTGCCCCACCATCATTACCATTACAAAGTCTCTCCTTGATGGCCTAACTCGATTCTTCCCTGCGGCAATTGAAGACCACTGCTCCTCTCTTAGCCACTGGAGATGGAGATTATTCCCAGCTCCCCTGTGGTGGCCTTTCATCTCTTGGAAGACCAGCTTCACACCTCCTCTCAGTCCTCACCTCTTCAGGCTCAACACGAATTCAAACCTTTCTTGGTGGCACATTTCCTTCTCACCTCCCTCCATAGGGATACATGCAAGTGAACAAGATCAATGCAGCTTCAGAAATTGGGGAGAAGACTTGTGCCTAAGTGAAACCATCCAAGAGAAACTCTAATGTGCTATCTGACATTTACACAGAACGTTGCGCAACCATTTACCAAGCATTCAGTAAACACAGTTTTTAACCATGGCAACCTCTGTATCATGCAGCCTACATTTGTAGGCAGCTGTTTCAAATAAACAGGCAACAGACCTGAAATAGCATCACACCACTGCCTTAATTATTAGCCCATTGATCATGTATCCTATGTAAATAGGAACCTCAGAGAGCACTTTTGGAGGAAAGAAACATGAATCTTAATCAGCCCAGAAGAAGAAGGGCACCGTACACAGGGCATGCTAGGAAAGATATTGCAAAAATTGCTTCCTCACCAAAAAGAGTATCCTAGTTATCCAGAAAATATATCTATATATCAACCCAAATGCACAGGAAGTCCAAAATGTGACTGACATGCCAGAGAATGCCAGGTGCCACCTGCAGTTATACCCTGCTTTTGCTATTATGTGTGTCACACACGTGTACCAACACCGGTGATCATTGCAAATGATGATTTAATATCCAGGGCTTCATTGTGGGGAGATGCTCCCTGGATCTGCATATGGTTCCAACCCACAACCAGTTATGTCTGCACACTGACTCGGTCAGGTGAGTGTCAAACTTGGCACATTGCACTGCTCTCAGCAGGAGGACACAAATACTAAAGGGGTATGGAAACTCCAAAATCCACATTGGAGCCTGTTTAGGAATACAAGTCTGAATACCCCATAACCCACTGTCTATGTGAACGTATCCTGCATCCCTGTCTGGTTCAATGTCCCAGTATTTGTTATAGCTGCCTGACTTTAAACTTAACCCCCAGCAGATCAACTTTTTGTAGCTGGACTCATCAGTAGTGATGGTGACTGAGAAGACTCTACCAAGACATTGTGGCAATATCAGCCTCTCCTCCCTCAAGTGCCACAATGCTCCAAATTCTTGGCACCCGCTCTTCAGCCTTAAGGTTTCACTATCTCTGGGTTGGCAGCATGCCTCAGCAGAGATGTCTGAGCGCAGAGTGCCATTAAGGGTGATTCCTGTGCTTCTGCTCACCTCTTGCTAAACATCCAAACCAGGGCTGCAGCACTGTCCATATTGTGGCTTGTGGTTAGTCTACGTGGTGCCAGTGGTGGGGCTGACTTGGGTGGATTGCTAGCCACAAAGCCCTTCCTCGGTATCTACATGCAGTAACTTCACAGGAGGAACATGAAGAAGATGGGATGGAAGGTTGCTTTTCCAAAAAGATGATTTGGTCAAAGGTGATTTGGTGAGTGAGAAGTGAGGCATGAGCAGATACAGCAGGACTTGTGCTCCTTGCTGGCCACAGTGAGCTTGGCTGCTGACCGCAGGCTGCACTCACACCAAAATGCAGTGGCTGACACTTGAAGAAGGAAACTTTTTACAAACAACATCAAAGATGACATTTTTGTTGAGATTAAGACACTCAAAAATCTTCACAAGAATGAATTTAAAATTCATGTTTTCTCAAAAACCGAAAAGCTTTTGTTTTTTTTCATAATTAAGAAAACTTTTGGTAGAAATATACATGAAATCAGTAGGCACACTTTACTAACTCAGATGAGATGTGTACTGTTCAGTACACACTTGCAATATGCCAAATGATCATGACAAAAAATTGCTCCAAGAATGATGGGACTGTGGGATTTCAATTGCAATCGGTTAGTAGGGGAAACTGTGGCTTTTGATATAGGGCAGCCCAAATGTCCCGAGAAGCCGCAAAAGCAAAATGGATGCAATCAGTCCCCTCCTGTTACCTGTCCCCATCATGGCTACAGGGAGGTGCTTCTCAACCCCCTCAAGCCAAACAAGAAGAGAGATAGACACACATCCCACAGAACAGAGATATGCAGGCAGACCACACCACGAAAGGGCAGACCCAATGCTCAGAGGTGGCAGGCACGAAGCCAGCGCATTCACCTCAGTTTATACTGCACAAGGGACCTGGCTTCCATCCCAAAAGAAAGGAGACACCACAGTCTAGGATTACAGTCCTGGGACAAGAGGGAGGGCTGCACTGTTCTTCCTGGCTCCCTTGCCACACTCCTAACCCTCCCGGTTTCTTTAACCACTGGCGGAAATTGAGATGGCCTCACAAATAGTGGATAACCATCTTGGACTCTGCACCAAAGCATCCTAAATGAGTAAGCGCTACTCAAAGAGCTAACCACCAAATTCTTCATTATAAAATGTGTATGTGGCTGCTTCCTCTGGGGCTTGGGGGTGGTTTTCCTTTCCTCACACACACATGCCTACATGCAGTCCACCCTCCGTGTCTCCTATTGTGGTAGCTTACTTAAATCTACTCCTAGAAACATGAGGCACAGATGGCTCACAGCCAGTTCCTACATGAGGTACCTTTCACTTCACCTCAGTAGGTACTCTCATGCTTACCATTGTTCATGCAAGAAAAGGAACAAAACCAGAAAGAGAACTAAACTACTAAGTTTCTGAATAGTTTATGCATAGAACAGGGAAAACAACAACAACAACAACAAAATCTAACGTTCTAGGTGCCAAAAGGTCCGGTGTGTGGAGGCTGAGTGCTGAACAGCAAGGTGTCCCCAGCAAAGTGCCCCAAAGGAAGGGAGCATCAGCAGGGCAGACACAGGCAGCGTGCGGGCAGGGCAGGCACGCAGATCTCTGCCTTTACAGCACACTGCTGGTGGAAGGGCTCTGTTTGTTACAGTTGGCAGATCACATTTTATTTAGACCTAGTCAGAGAAAAATGCAAGCAAATAGCACCTGTAAAAGAGGTTCGAGTCAGCCTTTGCCTACCGTAGGCAAGTACGCGCTAACATAAATGCGGAGGGAAATCTGTCTCCCTCTGGACATATGCAGATGACAGATTAAATATCACAAGTGGCAAATTGTTGCATGAGTGCAGAATGCTTTTAACCCTTCCCTCTACCCTCCAAAAGCCATTACAAGATGTTTGACTCTTCCTAAACCCCTCCACCGACAGACACATGAGAGGGTGTTTGGTCTTGCATAAATAAAGTAGACAAGAGGAGACAAGTAGCTCCAGCCCAAGATGCCTGCATGGTTATGGCTTACCCAGAGCAGAGTCTCTGGGACCAGACAGCCTCAGAGCCCATATGGTAAGTATTTCCTCTCCATAGCAGCATACATGAAATGCAGATGATATGCCTGAATTACATCATGGTCAGCCACAACGGTCTTAACGGCCCCAGCAACAGGCAAGCTATCTCTGCCTTTACACAATTACCCTTTGTTCTGCTAACTTTTAGGGCTTCATGATCATTTTGCCACCTGCTTAAATCTACTCCAATCCATCATTCTCCCCCTGCCAACTTAAAAAACTTCCAAAAGTTACTTTAAAAAATCCAGCAGAGTGATTCCCTTTGACAGCCTGGCCAGACTGGACTCACACCTGAGTTTGAACAGCAGCCGCTGCAGAATATAACACATTCATTAGGCTTCTAAGGAGGGATGATCAAATTACTCAATACAAATAATTTATCTGACAATTTTCTCTTTGCAGAGCATCTATACACCAGTTCACTTGTCACTGGTGCAAAAATAATTTTATTTTTTTTCTTTTTTGCACAAAAATATGTTAAAAGTTTTGCTAGCCCTCTCAGCAGTTGCTAGGAGTGTTCATTATTTGTGGGTCAGAATTTGTGCCAAGAGCTTGGCACATGCTATTGTTTCCACACTCCACTGAAATGACCTACACTGCAAAACAGGCCTGGATAAAATTGCCGAGGCTTTGTCTTTCCTCTGTAGGTAGCACTTCGAGAGGTGGATGGGAAGAAGCTAGCCCAGGGAGTGTTAAGCTACTGCAAGCCTCTTTCTCCCCAGCTCTCCACCAATATGGGGCAAGGGGAGGGGGAGAGCACTTAACATTATAAGTAGCTCCCAAATTTAAACCTGCCTGGGTTCTTTCCTCGGGCTGAGACAGAAAAACATGTATCTAAAAAGCTGGTATCTGTTGGCTCTTTAGCAAGTTTACATTCCATTTTCTCATGTCATGCTGACACAAATTATTTGCTCTTGTGTCTGGATTGCTATTTGCAAAGGGTGCCGTGACTACCCTCAGCCTTTCCTATTTGATTAACTGTCTAAAAGCCACAGCTCCTCGGGACTGGGTGGGAAATTCCCCATCAAGTGGCTCAGAACCTGTAAATAACAAACTCACTTTCTTGGTGTGCAGATGGAATCTGACGATCCCCTCCATTTCCTGTCATGCTACCACGCTGGTAAGGGCCCAGGGGCGCCTCATGCCCAGCCCTGGGGATCCCAGTCTCCCCATCTGTGCAGGCCAGGGCTGGGTGGGTGTGCTGACAGCAGCTGGGCACCATAACCCAGTACTGATGATGCCAATTAAATTGCACTGTGGCAACACACAGGTGTCCTGGCAACAGACCTGCTCCTCACCACTGAGTGCAATGGTGAGAGGGGTCTCTGGGCCAGTGGGTGCCTCAGCCCCTGCAGTGCCACCCTTCCATGCGGGACCCCTGGTTACAGCCCTCAGATGGTTTTAAAAAGACAGCAACTCTCCCTCCCTGTGACGTGGTCTGCGTGTCAGCCTGTGGCACGGTGATTGATGACACAGCTGCCTCTGCAGACCCTGTCAGAGATCTCTAATTTAATTAATGGCTTTCGGCATGTGCGTAACATAACTCCTGCAGCATCTCCACAGCCCTGTGGAGCATGGGGACTTCAGGGAGGCTGCTCCTGGCACAGACAGGGAAATCAGAGGGCGGGAAGACAGATGCGCATACATGAGGGCCAGATGCGATCGGGCACCTCACAGGTTTGCATTAACCTTTGCAACGGCAGAGGCAAGTGGGGCCTTCGTTTAGCAAGCTTCCCTCATCAGGCTGACAGCAGCAGCCTGCCAGGCTGTCAGGCTGCTGCCCCATCTTCCATGTCCTCAAGAAAGCTGCATGAAGGTGGGTACCACCCAGCATCTCACCCAGCTTTCTGCTTGCGATGTGCATGCAGAAACACTGGGACCCAGTAACAGGGAGGGTTTTGGCAGGTGGGAAGGAGTCATTTGCTTTCCCCTTGGTTAGCAGCAAAGGGAGGTGTGAAAGGGTTAATGGTGTCGGATCAGCCCAGATGTAAAAAAAACCCCAAACATTATCCTAAGCTTTCCTGAAATATAGAGAACTTGGAAGAATGTGGTGAAAGTATTTCCCAGCTGAAAAAAATGCAGGATGGCTTTTCTCCTCTAGCATGGCACTTTTGGTCCTTGGGAAGAGTAGGGGACGTGGGACCAGACCCCAGAACAAGAAACTAGCTTTGAGGTAAACTGGACAACAAGTCACACACACACAACTCAAAAAAAAACCAAAGCAAAAAACCCCAAGTCATCCAAGTTTAGAGACTGAACCTGCACCCAGAGCTCCCACACCTAACACAGTCATGCCTAAAAAGAAATACAGAAGAAATTACAATTGGTTTTGAGGAATAGCTGCCTTGGGAAGAGATGTTGAAGAAGTTGCCTGCAGGTCCCAGCTTACTGAAATCCCCTGTCCGCCCCACCTCTAAGTCCCACCACTGATGAAGACCCCAGAGCAGTCCCTGAGCTTGGTACCATCTCCACTCCTTGACAAAATAACAGAGCTCAGGCTTTAGGAGAAAAGATCTCTCCTCCAGACCAGGGGTTGTCAGTTCAAGAGCCAACAACAGAGATACCCAATATGGTTTTGGCTAACTATTGGAAAGCAAAAGAACAGGAGCAAAGGAAAATCCAAGAACTTCGTTCTCCATATTTACGGGTAAAAATATTCCTCTATCTTGTTTTCTTGGAATATTTCACCTTGGCACTGCAGTCAGGCATTTCTGAAGAGTATTTGCTTCTGCCCACCAGCCACTTCAACTTCGGACTAGGTTTTAAAAATGGTAAACTTCCACTTTTTCTTTTTTCTTTTCTTTTCTTTTCTTTTCTTTTCTTTTCTTTTCTTTTCTTTTCTTTTCTTTTCTTTTCTTTTCTTTTCTTTTCTTTTCTTTTCTTTTCTTTTCTTTTCTTTTCCTTCCCTTGCTGTTTCTTTTTCATTACTGAGGTACAGCTAGAGAAAGGGAGAGAGAGACAGAGCATCTCCTTTGTTTTGGACTTTCAGTTGGACCAAAGACTTGTGCTTCAGCAAAGCGATGCTGCTCTCCCAAAGGCCATCCTTCGCTTCTGTTCTGCCTCCTTGCCTCCGCTCCCTACATGAGAGAAAACCCCCAACAATATTGTCTCCCTTGAGCTCTTAAAAAACAGGTTATGATGCATGGATGTGCAATGAAATTTCAGAAATGTGCACTGACTTTTTAGAAATATGCCAACTGTCAAATAAAAAAAAACAACCAAAAAAACCAACAGAATAAACCATCAGGCTAGCCAACATTTAAACCATGAAGTCCTCAACACTACCAGCTTTGAACTGCAGCCTCTGTTACAACACAGCAACTTGCCTGACATTTTTTTGTTTAAGACTTACCCCCAAAATGTGACCTGGTGCTTGAGCCAAAAGATGGTTTGTTTATAATTATTAGTCTGTTGCCAGCCTGCCCTCTGTCAGTGGCCCTTGAATGCCGTGTATCAGCTTTTCACAGGTTTTTCCTATTTGAAAAGACATATAAAAAAGTAACTTTGGTTGTATCATGACCTGGCCATATGTACAGAGATTCCATCATGAAGGACTCCGTATTTTCTGCTTACAGGAAGGCAAAGTGATGGTGATACCTTCCGAGCTAGGTACAGGAGCCAGATGTAGATGTAAACGTAAACACATAGACAAGTCGACAGACATATGTGTAAACTCTCTGTGTAGAGTCACACTGGGTTTCATTTTCCCATAAATATATGTATTTATGGCTGTACCATATGCTGCATACCCAAAGATTTGCCATCAAGGGGATGTGCAAAAAATGACATAGCTGCACACCATCTCTAGTGGGCGTATGTATACACATACATATTTAAGCACATGAATGAAAATACATTCATTTTCTTTTTGCTTAAGACTCCTTTATAACAGGTCCTACAAGTAACTGTAGAAAGGAAATATGTACGTGAGCGTGTGTGTACAAACCCACGGGTGTGCGTGTGTATTCCCGCTCGTGCACAGACACACCAGCGTGCGCACACAGGTAGCAGACAATGTACAAACACACCTTACATACATCACAGCACACACGAGCGTGGTGGCCCCTGGGCACAAACACGGCCCCGGTGTCCGCTGCACAGTCAGCAGCATTGCTCAGCAAGCCACAGGCAGCGAATGGGCAGGGAACAGGCAAGTAAATGCCAGCAGAGAGGCCGTCGGGGTAGATGCTGGTGGGTGGTGAGGCCAAGTCCAATGGCTGCATGGGCTTGCTCAGCTCCTAATTTAGCCTGCTGGGCTGTGATTGAAAATAAATAGGACATGGTTCACTGAGGAAAGGCTTGAACTGCAGGGGATGTGGCTGCCTGTACACTGGCGTGCTGAGCAGCGTCCGGGCGGCAGCCTAAACCCAGGCCAGGAGGCTGCAGCCCCACACGTGGTTGTCCTTCCTATCGTCTACTTTAGTGCTTATTTTAACCACCTAATCAAATTGCACTCCACTGCTCTTCACTGAGGGTAGCTCAAATCGCATTTGGACAAAGCAATTTTGAAACATATTTTATTGATAAGGGAAAAATTTAATGCTCATCAGTGCCTTAGAGAAGTCCTATGGAAATGGCTTTAGAAATAATCACACACATGCCACGCATTTTCTGGTTTCTTTCACCAAGGCTTTTCAACCTAGAGCCACTTACATTAACCAGCCTTTGCATTTCCACAGGATTCCAGGTTACACTCTCAGCTTTGTGCAGGGGTCTGGCACCCCCACAGCTGTAAAGCCCAGCTGCCCACCCATGCCCCTCGCATGGGCATCCTGCCTGTGCAAACCCAGTATTCCCAGCATTTTCATGATGCTGCTGGACATACGGTACAGCACGACTGGTCATGAGGCGCAATGGTGCTCCATGAGCCTATCAATGAACACTTCAGTACCATCAGGGAACACTGTCACAGGGACGGATTCATGTGTTCCCCAGGCACCCATGCCAGAGTCCGAAGGGCGCAGCCATTGCACAACCCACCACTGTTCTTCTGACTCCAAGTGCACTGCACCAAGTGCAGTGCAGCTCTGTGGAGGGCCAGGTCTGAGAGCCAGGCTCTGATCTTGCTTACCTTCATGCACAGTCCAGGGTATCTTGTTAAAACTCAGTAATTTCCTCCCCCCTCCCCCGACACAGTACAAAATAAATTAGAAACCCAGACCTGTCCAATTTGTGTGTTCCCTCATCCTCTGCCCCGATGAAAAATCTCTTCTTTGCAATGCTCAGCTGGCATTTGTGAAAATGACATCACAGGGGATAAAAGCCCTTCTCCTCAAGTGTAACACACTTACACTGGCACAGTCCTGGGCTGAAGGCCTCACGGGAGGGATATGGAACGGGGATTTCCTTTATTAAAGGATGAGAGGGGGAAGTACGTTATATTTTCTCTGGAGCCACAGAAGAAATGTTTTCATGTGAAATATTTGAAAAGTTTCCTATGTGGCTTCAATTGGACTTACAGGAAAAAAAAAATTATGAGTATTATTTACTTTGTTCTAGAAATATTTTAGGAATTTGAAAGTAATCCCTGTTTTATAGGCATAGTACACTTACTCCCTTTACATATGCTATAAAAGCAAAAATATTTTATATGTCTTATTTAAATCTATAAAATACTATTATAGAAAATTGTTACTTTTATTACTCGAGCTGAACTTTTATGAATAGCTACTCCATTAGATTTATACACTGACTTTTCAGAGTTGGAAATGACACTGTAAAGCACAGGAATAGCTGGGATATTTATTTTAAAGGCTATATTACAAAAAAAAATCTGATAACAATTCTTTTCCTTCTCAGATTATTACTTTATTGCTCTCCGACTTTTTCCTCAAACAAATAGCAAGGTGTAAATCCAGCGTTTACAGTGACAGGTGTCAGAGGAAATTAATGCTCCTTCCAGAGCCTCCAGTTTCTTTCCCTGCCTGTCACTGTACCCTGTAGACATCTGCTACACAAAGGCAGTTGTCCCATGCTGGGCTCGGTCCTGTCGGGCATGGGACACACTAATGCCAGTTGTGAGTTGCTATCTAAGGTAAGAAGTGGAGCCGCAGCTCACAGCGTTTTCAGGTGACTGGAAACCATTTGAGTATGCACACAAAGGTACATTTATTGCCCTATCTCTGAGCTCACAGGCAGGTACACATGTGTACACCTCACATACTCCTGCCTGGGGTATCCCTGTATGTACAGCACACAGAGAAAGTCCAGTAGGTCCCCAAAACATCAGTAAGATGTCTGAACCTGTGCTGGGGGACCTCCTGGGTCTCCATGGCTACCCCAACCCAAGCTGCTCCACCCAGCCTGAGTGCCTGAGGTCCTCAACTCCCACATAAATATAATTTTCAAGTCCAAAAGGCAAACATGTCCAACAAAACTGCAGAGCTTCACATCCTGTAAAACACACAGCCGCTTGCACGCTCTGGGGTGAACAGGAGAAAGGCCCTTCAGGATACTAGGACTGATGAAGGAATTGGAACAGTCCCTCTAAGCACTGGCAAACACTGCATTTAAAGTGGCTGTGAGTATGTCTGTTCCTGAAGACAGGTAGTGAGCTCATCCAGCATGTTTTCCACATGTAAGGGATTCCCATTTATTCTTCTGAAGCCTCCAGTGCTGTTGCTGCCAGAGGTAATGTTCTGGTCTAGATGGGCAGCTGGTGGCACTCTGGTATCCCTTGACAACATACCCACCTTTTACATCCTCTCTTCCTACACTCAGGCTCAGAGCTGATAAGATGCCTGGGGATGGAGACCACCAGGCTAGAAACAGCCTTTCATCCAGGTCTCAAATACTGCAAGGCTTTACCAAGCAGGTGGTCATGACCACCCTCCCACCCATGCCCTCATCATGCCCAGGATGTTTGAGCCATATCACAGGTACGCATGGTCCTGGCAGCCAGAACCAGCCCACAACTGACCATAATTCACCCTGAAGTGCTACCACGCAGAGAGCAGCAGTGCTAAATGCCTGGGTGGAAGCAGGGAAGTCTCCATTTTCAGTCCTCAAAAGAAGAAAACATTTGTATTGTGATTTCAAGCTAATGACAGAAAACTATTCCCACTGAGATGAAAAAGAAAAAAAAAAGTAAAGAAAAAAGACTATGAGCTGTAACGCTCATATCCTGCAGCTTCAGGCATCCTATTCCTCTGCTTGTCACTCTTATATACGCATATACAAGAAGTGTGATAGCCTGCCACTTTCTACATATAAAAATCTTCCAGTGGGCACCAGTGGCGATCACTGCATTTTAGTGCACAAAAACCATTTCCATGAGGACACCGCCTTGATTTTGCCTACTCACCATTTTCCAGAACATTACATTTAGGGATCAAGACGTTAGTGCTTGTTCCCTGTGTGGAGGTTAAGGGACAGAGGAGAGTGCTTTCTTCAAAGCAAGATTATTTCGGCTCTCTTTTTCCATACATGAATGGAAGAGGCTTTTTCCTCCATTATTTATAAGAGCTATTTCATATTTTTACAGACAGATACTATGTTTGGTTGGGTTGGGGTTTTCTTTTATTGTGAAAGAAAAGAAGGTTGTGTTTATGAGGATGCAAGAAGTTAAACCTGCATACTGAGGGTACACCAAGGCGTTTTCTCCATCTGTTCTTGACAAGCATCTATAAGAGCACTATACCACGTTCAAGTAGGAGCTAGAGCAATACTAAACCACTACAGACTCCGAAAGCATACAGCAAAGGGCTTGTAAGGCCTATCAGTCAAGTGCTTTTGGGGTCTCCTCCCCTTCCTTTTGTTTCATTAGCAGCAACAGGATTAACAGAGAATTTTGTTGAAACCTAAAGCGAGGACTGAGGGAGCACCAAAGAAAAGCCACCCAAAGAAAAGCAGCACTCCACTACTGTCTTCTTGCACGGCTCTGGGCTAACTATTCAATCCACACCTGACCTTGTCCCAGGAGGCTGGGAGACCCAGTGCCAATCCCACACATGGGGTGCACTGCTCAGGCAGAGCCTACTCCTGCCAGCTCTCAGCATGTTTACATGGTGTAGCGGGTGTAACTACACCAACCACTCAACCACATGGGAGCTGTGAATGACTAGGAAGGGCTGAAGGGTTTGGGCTACTCTTGAGAAGGATTTTCCTCCTAAATGAATGTTACAGACCATTGATGTGGATAAGACATTACTGAAACACTGATGTGTTCCTGAGGCATAAGTGAATGAATAGAACTGCTCAGACAATAAATGCCCTGAAACTAGGGTAATAGCTAAGAAAAGAGGAAAAACACCAACCCTCCACTACAGAAACCTCCTCTGCTCCCCCAGAATTTCAAGTTCCAGCCCATCTTTTAGTCCCTTTGCCCTCCCTGTACAGAGCTTGGCAGCTGGCACTGCAGAGGACAACGACCCATGAGGTTGTTTTCCAACTGGGGTAAAGACCAACTCCTTCCTTCCCATTTGGAGTTGACACTCTCATCACAGATACAGCGAAACTATGTGCTTTGCAGAGGCTCTTTGTGAGCTGAATGAATTCTTCATCCTTGAAAAATCAGATATATTTCTGGGTAGGAAGTGCACTGGGTATGCCAGTGTGGGAGCCAAACCTACTGTATTCCCATAACCTACTTATTATTGCTTATCTATTAATGAATAAGGCCTTTGGAAGTCAGGTTTAAAACAAAACCAAAATTGATAGCTAGGAGAAATGAAAAATAAAGTGAGTTTCCAAAAGCACTTAGCATCGACTTCTAACGAGCACATTGATTTCCAACACCATTTCCAATGAAATAGCACTAATATACAAAATAGGTCATAAATATAACAAAGATCTACTACTAAATCATAAGCGCCTCGTACCACCATCCTTAGACCAAGGCTGGAGCATGTGACTAAGTATTAGGAGGACCTTCTGGTTCAGGACTTCAGCTGGAGGCATTTTGTGTTTTCACAAACTGCTCATAATTTGGCAGCTAAGGCAGCCAGAAATGTTGGCTCCTAAAGGTTTGTAGACACTTCAGAAAAAAACCCGGTGTTCAAACAAAACTGTCTGAGAAGGCTGGCCATCCTAACTGGTGAAAGGACAGAGGCTGGAGATAAAAATCCCACTCAACAGCAACACACAGAAAACAAAGTCAGTAAGTACTGAAATAATTTTTAAAGGTCACCAGTGTAGGAAGCAGACACTGAAAGGGAGAAAAAAAAAATCTGAATAAATGTAAATCCATTCAGTCTTGCCTCCTACAAGACATTTAAGCATTTTCCAGCAGTGCTGCACTAGCTGCCCTCTGTACGCTGACTCCAAGGAGCATTTCTGCCTGCTCACACGGCACCTGCTGTGGGACCACAAATGGCCCTGAGCCAGCATCACCAGCGGGAGCCAGAGGTTTCCGGAAGGCGACATCTTCTGACATCTGACAGCTCTGCTAATCACTGGGGGAGGGGTTTGTCCATGGTTAAACTGGGGTGATGGCTTGGGGTGGTTTGGTTGGGTTTTCCTCCCCCAGCATCCCTTGGCTCTGAAATTAATTCCTTTGGGATCTGAAAGAGCACCAAGATGTGCTGACCTCTAGCTTGCACTCTCCAGACAGGCTTTTTTTCATGGTGTGTTGCCAAGGTGATGCCAGGAAAGGCTCAGGATGGCCCAGAGAGGGGGGTTCAGGCTAATTTGGGGCAGGGGTTGGTATTGTGTCAACTGAATGGCTTTTGAGGGCATTATCTTAATTTTATATACTTAAGACTTCTATACAGGCACTCTAAGCCATCAAGGATGGGCTTAAAGCACTCACTTAAAGCTATTCTACTAAGAACAGATAAAAATAAAGGCGATGGTTGGAAGTTGCTGTCTGTAGGGGCTACATGCAGGGACCAGGGCACACACTACCCATGACAGATGAACCTGCTCCAAAATTCACTTTCCCCAGCATCTGCATCCCTTGGATGGGATATGATGCTGGCCAATTTACTCTGGCTTCTGCAAGTTTCTCTTTTGTGCCTGAGGGAGCTAATGGGGGAGACATTTCAAATGCTGCAAAAATGGGCAAACATTTATTTGGGTTTTTTTAACCTTTTCTGTTCAGCATTTTTGGGCTGGTCACCCTGAATCCCCTTGGGTATGTCCCAGCTCCACACCTGGCACTCAGACACACAATAAAAGATGCTGATAATGAAGCAAGAGAGTGATCCCTCCAAAGTACCTGCTCAGCTGGTTGGTTGAGCCAGATTTTTCTTGGAAGGAAAAAAGTTCCTTTTTTGTGGCTGGACCCGGACCCACTCTTGTGAAACATCTGCAAACAGCCCTGGTCCACGTGCCTACACTCACAGAAACCATCCCCCAGGAAAACTGGGGAAAGGATGGATGCTTTTGGTCCCTGCAGGCAAAGATTGAATGATAAATCATAAAACCACAGCAGCAGACACACAGAACAGCTTTCTGCAGTTGTCTTTATCCATAAGAGGAGCTCTGAAGGTAGCCCCCACGGGCAGAGCAGGGTGCGTATGCCCTGTCAGAGCTAAGTTTATGGCTTCCATACGTGCTTCAGAGGCTCATGGAGAAGCCTCTGGGAGAAATATGAGCGAGAAAGAGAAAAGAGCCCGGGAAACGAGTCATAGGGTGAACTCTGGCAAAATGTTGTTTCCACTGAGGAAAGCACTTAGGCTCTCTGGCTTCCCCTGTTGCAGACTGACACAGACAAGGAGACCAGCTCAGCACGAGCGCAGCAGGACCGGCTATGGGATAAGGTGTCTGTGCACCTCCTTGGTGACCAAAGCAGCAGCTTCATATTAGCTGCCACGGCATATATTCATGGGCTGGGCATGCAGTGTCCTTCCCTGCTATATTACCAGCAAGCAAACACACCTCGGGCCAAATTAATCCCCGGTGAGTAGAGTTATACTGGGGTGGAGCAGGACCTGACCAGGAAAAGGTTGATTTAAGGGGATGCTGAAGCGGGATGCAGCGTGTTAATGAGGGAGAGTGGGGATGGGGGACCAGAAGCGGGGCAAGGAGGGTGCAATAGCTCTACTGAGACCAGGTTGGCAGGAGAGAGGAGCATAAGCGGCTGCGGAGGAAAATGAAGGCCGAGCGTCTAAAGCCGGTGTGTATTTTTGAGGCAGAGCGAGAGACATCTACCGGTCCCTGCATCCCCGCTGCCAGGGTCCCCTCCCACTAATTACAGCAAGGCTTCCTCTCCTTCCAGCTGACAGCCAGAGAGTGTAATTAGAGTCTAATAAAACCTCGAAAAGTCAAAAATGCAAAAATGGGCTAAACAATAAACACTGGGGGCCGAGGAGGGGCGGGAGCGTGACGGCCTCGGCTAAACGGTGTGCGCACTGACACTGTCACGCTCCCGGCAGCCCCGAGCGTGCCAGCAACCCGCTGCAGACAGACAGCTCGAATTAATCCCAGGAGGCACGCGTGACAGGCGAGCCAGGCAGACAATTAGAGTGAAGGAGGAAATTGGAAATGGCAAAGGTGTGAACATATGTCAAATTACAACTAAATGATAAATTACAATTCTGTCATTGAAATAAGCGGTAATTAAGAAAGATTTCAGCTAGCCCTCTTGGAGGAAAAAGATGAGGAAGAGGAGAAAGCAGATTTTTTCTCTCCCCCTCCCCCCCCATTTTTTTTTTTTAAATAATATCGTTTGGCTGCATTGAGCATATTGTTTCCATCCATTGCATACGTTGGGGCTGGTTCATCCTGTTTCTGACTGCATTCACGTATTTAAAATATAATACCTTTCTTCCCCCTCCCCCCCCTCCCTATCCCCCCACCTGGCAGAGTGATGGTGTCAGAAATGAGCAGGGAGCTGATAGCAACCGATAAAAACCTATACAGAGGGATTAATAAAAAAGAAAAAAAGAAAAAAAAAGAAAAGCCCCCTCAATCTCCCCCCAGTCTGTTTAAGCCGACGCACTGTAATTATTTTAAACAAGCCCGGCGCAGCGCAGCTGACAATTAGGAAACCCTGCTTGCTGGCTCAGGGGATTCATGCGAACCTTCCTCATCATCACTGGCTCCACGTCCTTCCCATTTCGGCAGCCGCGATGGATGGAGGCAGGCGGGGCTGCCTGCCCTCGCAGCTCACTCAGCCGCGATTAAAACCAGCCGGGGAATCACGGCTTTGGAAGGCAACAGACCAGCACAATTCGGGGTCCGTGGTACCTGGGGCCCCTCTGGCCCCTCGCTGCATCTGCAGATATTTTTATTTTTTTATTTTTTATTGTTTTGGAAATGGGATTTCTCCAGCCCATGACTGCTATTCCCCAGCCAACACCAGTAGTTGATGGTGCTTCTCCCCACAGAAGGGCAAAGCGTGCCCGGGTAATGATGAATGCTGAGCTTTGTGGTAGCACATTTGTCATGTGAAATTAGAATAATAAAATAATATTGTGTAAACAGTGCCTTTTGGCCAAAGACCTGGAGGTGCCATGTAAACACAAATGAGGTGGGGTTTTTTAATTACCTGCTATATAGGGAGGTAGACTTTGTACCTCGATATGATCTGTTTATACATAAAACAGTACCTCAATGTGATCTGTTTATAGATAAAACAGTTATTGCAGAAATTTATCCATTGACAATAACTGTTTAAAATCCACTAAAGCTGGTTTTGCTCACCAATCAATACCAAATTCCACAAACCTATTGGCTCTCTTTGCATTTCATTACATCTATTAGGTTTAATTAATCTGCAAATGGAGTGACATAAAGATTTATTAAAAAAAAAAAGAGGCACAATAGGCTAATTAGAGGGCAAAGGCTTTTTTTATCATTTATATATATACATCCTTTAGACACAAATGGATAAGAGAGGGCCTATAGATATGCATGTACATTTACGTTCTGCCTTTGAAGCACACGTTTTTGTGCCAGACCTCTACACTTAAACAGGAGAGGAGAAGGGATAAGATAATTCAAGGAGTTAAATGCATCAGTGTGTTTCCCTGACAGCGAGGTTGGCTCTAGTGACCATCATCAGGGAATAAATCATTTTGCAGCCACTGCAGCCAGAAAGTGAAGTTCAGATCCTGGAGAGCTTAATTAGGAAGCATGTTAAAAGTGAAAGGGTGAGAGTCATGTTAATTATGTGGGGTTCCTCTTGGAGCAAACCCAGGCAGTAACCGTGCTGTAAGGCTAACGTAGCATCATGTTATCCCCTGAATTAATCAACCTGCGTTACTGGTATGACACAGTTGCTTATACAAAATTGCAGATTGCAGGTGGAAGCCTGGATTTGATTGTTCTCAACTACTGTGATGTAGCTATAGGTTTCTGGAGCAGCTTTACGCTCCAAATGGTATTTCAGGCACCAAGTGTGGGGGTTTATTTAAGAGTTCTCCAGCCTTGCCACGAACACGCAGCCTGAAGCTTATGGCCAGGGGCTGAGGACTGCAGGTTTGGGGTTTTTTCTTCTACTCTCAGAAAGGTCCATGGAATTGAAGCCCTATTCTTGGTTATTGCATGCAAGAGAATTCTTGATACGAGGTCCCCAATGGCTTCATAGACAAGCAGCCCAATGAAATCTCTTTTGTCCTCTTGTTAAAGACTTAAATCTTGATAAAATTCTAATTGTGGGCTACATACATGTAACCTTTAAATTTCTTGCCTCAAAATTGTTGATGATGATGATGATAATAATAATGAAGTTTAGCTTGAGTAATCTATCAGTACTGGTAATTAAGACCATGGTGAAAGTTCTGGCTGTGAAGAGGTAGCTGCTGCTCTGTGAAGTCCTTCAGTTCCCCCACTCCCCTTCTGGAATAAACATCACCCTGGATTTCTGGAAATCTCTCTGTCAGGATGACCTGTTTTTAAACATTCGCCCCCAAACATGTGACCCACTGGTAATTTTACCTTTAGGAAGCCAACCAGCAAACTACCAGGAGAGGGCACAGACTGGATTCCCAACAGGAGCCCTCTCTGGTGTTCGAAGCTATGAAATTCCCCCTTCCACGTGTTTCCCTGGTCATGCAGCATCTTGCTCAGGCAGTAAGAGGGGAGCTTTGAACATGGAAGTTTCTTCTATAGTGGTGGAGAACCCCACACCTGTAGAAGTCCCAGACAGTATAGTTGGGCGTTGTCAAAACTTTCTAGCTACAAAGACCTCAGTGATGTGATTTTCCTACAAACTCTGGGTTCAGGCAGGAAAAACCCGTGGGTTTTTTTTCCCCACTATTCCACAGGCTTGTCCCACAAAACCCCCATGCCTATTAGTATTACTTAGTACTGAAAAAAGTTAGAACTTACAGGTTTTTGCTGCGATATTAGTCCATCAAGATCTGAGGTGCAATCAGTAGGGGTTTACTAAGCAGTCCTTATAAATGATGTATAAGAGTAGTTCACAAATGAGGTCTGAAACATTTCATCCTTTCCTTAGTGCTAAAGGTAAAAGAAATCAGAGAAACCAGTGGTATTGTCAGGGAAATGGTTGATTTAACTGGTGATCACACCATGCTCTCTTGCCCTCTCTTTCTCTATCCACTCACCCTTGTATGCCCGCAGGTCAGCCTGTACTCATGTTTTAAAAACACCACTTGGAAATAGCCATACAGCTGACGCTAATTCCAAGCTCTTCTCTTGGTTTATACTTTAAAGGCTTCAAAAATCTAAAGTTCTGCAAGGAGACCTCAACCCACCAGGAGTGCCTGGAGGAGGTGCTAGGAAAGGATCACCTCTGGGGACACTTCCACAAGAACTGATTTCTCCCGATGGCTTTCTGCCTTGATCCCATCAACATTTGGCATTGCATCACCAAACCTCAGACCAAATCTAAAGATCCATCTCTGCCTTTGTCGATCTGCTGTTTGACATGGAGAAAAGGGGGCGGGGGGGGGGGTGGAGAAGAATAAGAGGCAGGGAGCATCTTATACACATATTGGCCCACTAGATGTATTAAAATGCACCAGCAGCAGCTGCCACTCCAAACACTGAGTTATGGCAAGGAAAGCAGAGCTTATATGCACAATGAAGAGAAAAACAGCATTTAAAGCCAGGAATATATTTGGCACTGATAGTGCTCTGAAATCATTTGACATGAGAATGCCACCCATTACATGGATGCAACGAGTGTGTTGTTCAACACTTTTGTGGCCATAGGTCTACAATGGGATGTGATTACCAGACACGGAAAATGGATTTGCAGAAAAGAAGGTCTGTGACAAATATTAGACAATCATTAACCAATTGCATCTCTTCCTTGTAGATGGTAAGTAAAAAGGACGCGAGCAACTCACTAAAAATTCAGACTATTTTGAGAATCTCTGATTATATATTCCAAAATTAACTGCATATAAGGTAAAAAAGTAAAGTGCAGCAAGAGACAGACCAACTATAGTTTACACAATATTCTTTCCATGGTTTAAAAAAACCCAACCCAAAACCTCATTGAAAATACTCAACAATCTGAAACCCTATTACTAAAGATTTTCTACCCTGACAAGAGCCCAGCATTACAGCCTTCAAGAATCTTGTATTAGATCACAGCAGGTTTTAGCATTTGGGAAAAACCAAGTTTAGCTTTCATCTGAGATTAAAAGAACATAAACCTAGTAGTTTTACTGCTGCCACGCACATGCAATCAGACTCTAATAAGAAGCAGTTGACTGCAACAAACAAAGCAGGTTTGGACAACTGCAACCTCCTTCAGCCTGCGTTTGGTTTAGAGATTGGAAACAGGTGGGAGCACGCCAGGTTTGCACATCACAGGCACCGCGTATGTATTTTGAATTCATAAAAATTGCAGGATAACTGGGAATTGTTTTATGGATTCATTTCCTCCCTGTCCTTCCCCCATACCTCCACACTTTCAGGAATCCTCCCGTGCCAGCGGCTGCCCAACTTTCACTGTGCCTCTCCAGCCGAGCTGTTCTGGCCGTGACTCAGCTGTCTGCAGCTCCTGAAAATTGATTTGTTTCCCCAGTGGAGTTACAGCTGATGGCCAAAACACTGGAGTAATTCAGGGGCTGTGGTTACCTATATAACCCGACTTCCCCCCTTTGATTTTTTTTTAGTTTCAAAACGTATAGATGTTTCACAAGTCAAAGTAACGCTTCAGTCTATCTATCTTCTTCCCACTGGTGTTCTTTGAACTTCATTTCATAACCATAATGCTATGATAGCAAAAACATCTGAAAAGGATACAGCGATTCGCAGCAAATTAAAAAAGTATGTCCCAGAGTCGACACAAAAATTTATAGTCAGCAAATGACTATGGAGAAGCCAGTACACAAATCATAGTCCTGATTCAGCAAATATTTGGCAGGTATCCTGACATGCCCTGCGAGCCCTGAATGAAATAGGATGGAGAAAAAAGCTGAATGAGGAGATAAGCTGTGGACTGTGATGTTTGCGGAGGAAGCAAGAGTATCTTCCATCACCTTTTTGGGAAGAGGGCACTGCAGGCCAGCAGCACACCCATGCTATGCCCACCGACAGCAGTGGCTGCTATGTTCCTCACTGGCAGAACCTTCAGCCCCGCTCCCCCACATGCCCCATACTGAACCCCACAGCCACTGGCCCAAAGCTGTTGTGTGGGTCCGGAAAACACCCTTAGACATGACCATGCTGCACCCTTAGGGACCAGTTTGGAAAAAGATGGTGAGAAATTACATTGAGACAGAGGTGGGGGGAGCTTGCCCCACTAGAAGACAAGGGTGGGATCTGAGATTCAGCTTCAAGGAACCTGCTCTACTCCATCTGGGTGTCCCTCCACCAGACAGACCAACACAGACCTCCAAAACATGAAGAAGGTCCCGTCAGGGGCACTAGGCAACATGTAAAAGTGATGGGAGACCCCACTGGACCCCAGCTGCATCCCCAAGCTCAGTACTCTGACCCCAGGCTGTGTTCCCAGGCCCTGCTCTGCCTTTGGCTTGGGTCCTTCAGGCTGGGACTGCAGACAGAGCCCAGCACGGGGAGTTCTCCCTCCCTTGAGCCTGCAGACACCTCACCAACAGATGCTGAGGGGCGATGAAAGCATCCAAAGTACCAGACTTACGTGCGATGCTGCCACTTCCCAAATTCTCAGGCAAAAGGGACTATCATTATCCACTCTTAACGAGGCCCTTAATGATGATCCTGTTGCTTGGTGACTGGCATATTACCAAGAGGTCCATGTAACAACATATAACCGGAGCTGCTTATAAATCAGTGACCTATTCTAAGTTATACTTGCTGAGGACCTGACCCAAAATATTTATTCCCTCATGGAAAACAGATACTTCAGGTCTCCTAATGGTCCCCAGCGCTCCCGGCTGACCCAGTTTGGAGCATGAGCTACACTCAGTCCTATTTCAGCACTGAACTAGTTCCATCAGAAATGGTTTCCTTTAGAACGGCTGCTACCGAACGACACGCTATGAAATGTGTAATTTTTTCCTTTTTTTGAGAGAGACAGAGAGAGCAAGTGAAACTAATCAGAAACCATATATTGGGTAAACTGAAACAGGCGTTATGTAACATCAGTAGAGCTCCTAATTAATTCAGATTCATTCAGATTTTACAATCCTCTCCAGAATCAACATTTCTTCTCAGATGGAGGGGAGAAAAATATAAGATAATGCAAAAATACATGTAACTGCAGCTTCTGAGCATACCAAATAACAGAAAGTAGAAAAAGCAGGGTTTTTTGGAAGAGCAGAATAGCGACTACATTGATAGACGCAGGGTACAGCAAAATAGGTCAGTAAAGGGAAATATGCGTAATGAATTATATAAAGCTGTATGTATAAAAGTGAACATATTGATGAAAAGTGATTTTAAAATGAAGGCTCAGATACAAATCATTAGTCCTATGTCCAAGACTAATACGTATTCTGCTGTAATAAGCGATGTCATTACAAAGTGAATAACAATGCTGTAACCGCAAGAAGCCTCGCTGGGGGGAGGGGAGTGATTATCGAGCAGTTAGGAAACCTTTTCACAATTATTCACGTAGTTTTAGCCACCTCAGCTGCTGGCAGGGGCCGTTTCCAAAAGGCAATGGCAGTGCCAAGGAACACACGGCAGAGATTCAAAGTTTGGAGCTCTGATGGGGACTCCAGCAGGGACTGTCCCGCTGAAGCTGCCAAGGAGATGCTGCCTTAGTGCGTCAGCTCGGGAAGCAAAAGCAAGTGCCCTGCTTTGTGCAGGTGAGCAGAAAGGACTGCCGAGGGCCCGAGGACAGAGCATGCAGGCAAACCTCTGGCTGCATCTCCTGCTGCATCTCCAGGTGCTGCATCCTTGGCAGGCTCACCCCTCAACTGTGCTGCCAAAGCTGGGATGATCACCTCAACCTCTCCCTCTGCTTTTTGCACCTCTCATGTATGTCCGGAAAGCAGCCATCGCACTGGAGCCCTTCTGCTCCACCCCGCCCCTTCACACCATCTCCCTCAGCACCGGAGCCCTCCAGCCCACATGGCATCACCGTACAGGGGTGACAGGGCCTGATACATGCTGTCTTGCCGAACTGGCGTCTCCACGGCCATGAGGGAATGGATGTATAATGCTGAGCTGATACCAGCCGAGCAATACAATGTGGTGCTGTTAGGAGCATTACTCATAGCTGATGAACACATACCTTTTCCAGTGAAACACATACATTCCAGAAAGAAATGCATAGATCATTTGCTGGAGCACATTTATTATAGCGAAATGCGTACCTCAACTAATGAAACACATAGATCATATAGTAAAATGATTATGCTCATACCTAGCAGGCTCAACTATTTATTTATTTTTAACAGACTTATTTCGGTTAGGAGGCTGAGTGGGACCCTCCTCCCTCCCAGGGATTAGCAGCCCCAAACCCTTTGGATTTTCCTCAAAAGCATATTTATTTTCCCATGGCACAAACCAAGATTCCCACCCCAAATAAATCAGCAGGGAGCCCTGTCTTACAGGAGCTGAGCATCTGAGTTGAACCTAGGTTTGCTGCTGAAGATGGATTTTGCTTCTGTGCGTTAGCAGGTGCTGCATCTGGTACACTTGCTAATTAAAAATGATGTCTGTGTGCTACAAAACATTTTAGGCACTCCCCCTTCAATGCTAGTTTTGCTGCCCACCTGAGCCATTTTCTACATCCTTATTAGCATCTTTGGACAGAAACAGGTTGAGTCAGTGCCCCTCCAGGGTCAGCCATAAACCAGCCATTCCCTGGTTCATAAATTCAGTTGGCTCCAGCTCACACTTGCCCTGAGGAATGAAACGGGTCAAATGCTTTGTTGACAACTAAGGAATCCCCCAGTACACACATGCCAACCACAACCCCCAGCTCAGCAAGGCTGGGAAACAGCATAAATCCCAGAGTTATGCTATAGCACCAACATCATTCACACACTGACTGACTGGGAGAAAAAAAAAAGCAACATACAACTCCCTGACTTGTCTTGTTACATGGGATGTCAGCAGCAGCTGAAGGACAGCCAGCCTCTTCCATGACTGCTTGTGTGATTAACCACAAAGCTGTATTTTTGAAAAATAAATAAGGAGCCCGTATCCTACTGGACCAGCCTTTCTTCTGCAGAATTATATCTGTCTGAACAACCAACCTACGGGAGGGGGTTGAAAGGCAAATTACGTTTGGGAGTGAGTAAGGAAGGGAAAAATAGACCAACAAAAGCAAAAAAGCAGCGGAAGATGAGGTAATAAATGACTTCCCCTTTTCCTTCCGTGAACTCGATTGGCTTCCAATTGTAGAGCATATTGATTTGAATTTTTTTCATGTTGACTTTTAATTGCCTAGCTGCAGCTGCAAGGCAGCACCTTGCTGAGCCCATTTCCAGCTGCCGTCCCCAGAGCCCCACCGGCCCCAGCACCCTGCGCTCTCCATCAATAGGAAATCAAGCGGCTGCTCGCAGAATAAGTCTTCCTACTTTTCACACTTAACAGCAAGGCTTTTTCAGCTTGCTCGTGTGTCACCAACCTTCGGAGCAGCTTCGCTGTCCAACTATCAGCCCTGCTGGAGACTTTTTATCTTCCTTACAAACTTATCTTTCGAACATGCTTTTTAATGTGTAATCGTTGTTTGCTTCGGCAGGGGAGGCTTCCTTGGGGCTTATTGTGCTTAACTGGCCCTATTGTTGTGAGCCTTTCTGATAGAAGTTGTTGCAAAAATACATGCGGGTCGGGCTGGATATTTGCATTTGCATTTCATGGAGATAGCAGCGTTTTCCTTAAGTTATACGAGCCCCATTTCATTATTCCATGAACCTCTCGATGAACCTCAGGCTTCACTATGTAATTTATGGTCCCTGATACAATCCAACGGTGTAATCTCATGATTTATGTGCTTCATTTATAATTTGATCATTTCAGTATAATACATGTTTTCCTAGATGATTTATGTACTTTCTCCTGTAATGTATGTGTTTCATGCCATGATATACGTATTCATCAGCGGTACGTTATGCCCCTGATGGCACTTTCCCAGGGAGGAAGGTGGGACACCCCAGCCCGAGGCCAAGTCCCGAGGTTAATTGCAATCAATTCACCTTCCGTGCAATTACACTTTCATCTGCACGCGCCTGTGAAGTGAGCATGCTTAACGCCGTATCAGCAGGAAAGCAAATGTGCCTCTTTTCCCCGTAGAGGCAATAAAGCCAGCCATGGCACAGGATTACAGGGGGGCAGTGGGACAGTTTAGCCCCCCTTTCTAACAGTTCCATTGAGAAGGTGCTGAGAATAATTAATTATCTCTCCAACGTGCTGATTAACGCAGATCTCGTTTCAGCACGTCAACAGAAGAGTATCCCAAATGCTGACGAGGCAGAGGCAGCCTGCTCTGATTTCAGGAGAGCATCCTTGTGCAGCACAGAGCCCAGGCTGAAGGGAAAAGACTTTAGGAAAACAAAAACATCCCCCTCTCCAATGCCCCCACCGCAAACCAAGGGCTGGAAGGAACCTGGGCACCACCCAGTCTGCCCACACAGCAGGGCCAGCACTGCCCAAACTCTTCCCCGCAGCAGCCAGCCCACCCTACTCCCAGGCCATGCACTTTCTTCCAGTGTTTTGCACCTTCACTGCCCATCTCCAGTATTCCCAGCCTTCCAGTCCACTCCTGGCCACAGCTCCTGACCCTATCCGCAGAAGGGTGAGCATCACCTGCTCTTTCCACCCTCTTACACAGGACATGATCATCCTTAGTGCTCTCAGCTGAACTCTCTCCAATTAACCCATCTTTCTCCTGAGAAGCAGTACTCAAACCAGGGCAGACACTGCTAGCTGAGCCCTTGCTAATGCTGCATGGCAGAGGAAGCCTCGCTTGCCCACAATTACACCCATCACCCGATGAGGCATTTTCTTTTTCCACAGCCATGCTACATGTTCTTCTTATGATGCTCTTCAACCCCTTCAGATCCCTTTTTTCCTGGTGAATCTGCTGTTTTGCTAATGGCTCCTCACACAAGATGTGGCCTTTAATCCTACCAAAAAACAGTCCTTTGCATGCGTCACCGCTGAACCATGTCACCTTGTCTCCAACTCCCACCACCACCTGCAGCGAGCATGTTGAACCCCTGTCTTTCTGCCAGCTCCCCATTTCTCTTCCCTTGATGTCTCTGCCCTGCCTCTCCCAACCCAAAAATGCCGTGCATCCCACCAGAGGGATGGGCACACCAGTAACAGCTCATGCTGGGCAGCTTTCACCCTCTCCTCGTCTGTGTCCTCATGGCATCTTCATGAGAGTGCTGTGTGAGACAGCGTCAGAAGCCTCGCTAAGTGAAGATATATGATATTCATTGCCTCTCCACGAGGCTTATTGCCCTGTCATAGGAGGAAATAAGGTGAGTTTGACATGATTTGTTCTTGAAAAATCCCTGTTGGCTGTTACTTATCTCTGTGCTATATTCTAGAGGCTCATAAATAATTTGCTTGATTATTTTGTTCAGTGTTTTTCCATATGCTAAGTAGACTGAGTGGTCTACAGCTTCTTGACCCCCTTGGTTGGCCTTTTTTCAAAGATGGGCATGCTGGTTATCCTCTCCCAGGCTTCAAGAACCTCCCCACTCACCACCAGTTCTCAATAAAAATTCCCAACAGCTAAATGACTTTTTGTGAGCTTCCTCTGATCCAGTCTAGTGGAAAATATCCTGCTATTTCCTTCCACTCTAAATTCAACCTCCTGGTTGCGGAGATGAACACTGGAAACCTAAAAAATGTTCATCGGTGGTAAAAATGGGTAAGGTTGGAGAAAAAAAACAAACCCAACCACCAAAGATGCAGAGTGCTTCTGTCTTCCTGATGCTACCTATTGCTGGTTTTCCAGTGACTCATTTACTGCTGGACCATCCGTCACAGCCATCATGAGAAGTACCTAAAGTACTTACAGAACTTTTTCTGTCTGTGATTTGCGGGTTGTATCTTATGTTGTGCCTTGGACCATCTCATTTTGTGCCTGCACCTCCATGGTATTTCTTTTCTACTCAATGCCTACTGTTTACATCATGATTGACTCTTCACTCTCTGGATGCTTCCACTTTATGTTTACTCAGCCTGGTATGAGGTTCCCCATACACTCTTAGTGGAACAGCTGGTACTTAGATTTCCTGATCATTTCTTCAAAGGAAATGCTAACTTACCTGAACTTACTTTCCCTCAGCCCTACTTCTCATAGAACTTCATCTACCAAACCTTTCAGTTAATTCATGTCCATCACTGTTCCTTTTCTTTCTAGGAATTAGGAACCACATTATTAATGCTTTGACTCTCCTAACCCAAATTCTAGATTCACATTTTAAACAAAGTACTTCCTGTTGATAAAATCCACTTGTTCTCTTTGCTTTTTTGCCTCAAAGACCTCTTACCAGCATGTCCAACGTGGCCTTGAACAGGTTGGCTCAGACTGCATTCCCTTTCCAACAGAAGCCATGGTCAACACTTCAGGGGCTAACTTTCCCCTACTTGCCCAAATATGAGCTGAAACTACAGGCACAGTAGAGCTGTAGTTGATACAGACATGACAATGTGCATATCTGCATCATAACAAGATGTTACCTTTTCCTCTCTTAGAACTGCTTAATAAAACGTGTATATATGGATGGATATATAAAAATATATAGCATATATAAATATATATGTATAAAGCAAATTGGTACTTTGAAACCAGAAGGGGTGGGATGTCCATGTGGACAAGTTATTCCTTCCAGTACCAGTGCTGCTTTCCAGGTATCTCAGCCTGTGAGATAGCGTGCCAAAAGAAATACCAACAAGCCTCGGCTTTTTTTACCTCATGAAGAGATAAAAGCCCAGAACAAGCTCAGTGTGCTAACACCCAGCTGTATGAACAGTAGGAAACTGGAGTGTGTATAGATGCTTTCAAGCATAAGCTTGAAAATGTGCATCCAGCCATGGAGCAGCCCTTACCTCCTCCCCCAAGGGCAGGGGATTAAGGACTTACACAGCCCCATCTGCCCCACTACCTCCATGTGGAAACTTAGGCTGTTGCACTAATGTTGGCCAATGCAATGCTCTGCATCAAGGAGGAACATCTCAAGACCTTGAAACTGAAAATCAGTTTGGGGGATTTTGATGGTATCTACTAGTGACTCCCTCTTCAATAGTGAAAAAGCCTGAAAGGAGACTCTTTATTAAAAAAAAAAAAAAAATTAAAGGACTTTTTAAAATTGAGAATGATGCAAACAGTGCTCAGGTCTGCACTATAAAAATTGAAAATACTAAAGGACCCCCACAAAACTCCCACAAAAACTATGCATCCCCTCCAAAGACTGTAATATACTTGTGGGGACCTGCAACGAGACAACATTTGTTAATGTTGAATATCCTCAACAATTAAGAGCATCTTTCAGCAGTGTGGTAGTTAAGAGATCATATCTATAGGTCAGAAAATATCAGTCCATGTGTATTTGAGATTAATTACGGTCCTGGATAGGAAACAAATCTTGACTTGGTACAAGTGTGTAGGGAATTTTGTCCATCTTTGTAAAAAACAGCCACCCAAGGACTGGTCTAAGGAAGAAGTCATCAAACTCCCACCACACCAGAAAAGACAAAGGAGAATTTATTAATTACTGCCTCCCTGGGACAAGACCTCTGAGACCATAAGATTAGTTTGCATCCCCCTACCCATTACTATTTTCCCTTTGCCTTGCTCTCCCAGAGTCAATGCCAAGTCTGGTCACTGTGTCACAGTACGCCCTGGTGTGTCACCCACAACCGATCCATCATGCAGCACAGGCCGCAGACCTGCGAGGAAGTAGCAGGAAACAAGAGAGGGGAAAAAAAGGGTGCATGGCAGCACATGGACACAGATGAACACAACAGCATATTCTGGAGACCTCTTCCTCATTAGCATGTCTGGGTTCACAGAGAGACACAGCTGTGAAAGGGTTTTGCAGGGAAGTAGGACAGCCGGTGACTTGTCCCAAACCAGCAAACATCAGAAACAGCCCTTGGCAACCACAGGCAGCTGGCACAGACCCTGGGCAGGGTCATAGCCCTGCTGCTGGCCTGTCACCTGTTAGTCCCATTGGGAGTGACATCACAACCAAACACATCAGGAACATGCCTGCCATTAGCCAATCGGTTACTCACTGAAAAGTGACCTCAGTCCCCTGCCATCAGCTGCCCTATGAGATGCTCAGACAGCACAACCACATATTCCAGTCCTGGGTCTGCTGCTGGACAATCAGCTGATCAGGGAAAAGTGGCAGCACATGCCCCAGCCATGTAAAGGCTGATGACAGAAGTGACCTCAGAACCCCACTCTCCAGTTCTGAGTCTTGTGATTATTTACCAATCCCTCATGCAGAATTGAACATAGCATCACAAAGCAAAGCCAGTGTCTGTTGGTGGGCTACTGGCTGTGTAGGCAGAAGTGACTTCACAAGCACAAATACTGTCCCAGCTGCCTTTGGCTGCTCTACAGATCACCCTGCATGTCCCCAGCCTTCTCACCCCACTTTAACCAAAGTGGTCTCATGGTCTGCCAAGGCTTCAGTTCCCACTCAGCAGCTGATAATGGGTCTGAACGCAGATTCACTCATCACTGACAAGAACGCATTTGCAGCTCGAGTACCAGGAGGTTCCTGACCATACCCACCACCATCAGCTTTTACTCACCTGTGGCACCTCCCCAGGTGTACTTCTAGTTGAAGAACAGCACCAGAGCAACACACAGGGCTTGTGCCATCAGAGAGGCTGAAAGCTTTCAGATGAAACAGCTGCCACCTTCAAGGGTTTGCCCAGTTGTTGCTAAGGAGCAGCAAGGAGTGCTCCAGGAGAGCACCAAGGTGGGAGCAGCAAAGTTATTTCCCCCAGACACAGAAGGAAATGGGGCACTTGTGCAGAAGAAACTGGCCAAGGGCCACCAATGACCTGACCTCAGTGGGCTGGTCTGTCATTTGGATGGAGATCTTCAAAAATGAACACGCACACAAAACAAAAATCTGAGCGGAATCAAGCCCCAAGTTCTCAGGAGCAATCTTGTTTAAGCAGTGAATGGATAGAGTAGTGCTGGGCAGGAGTCCTGGGTAAACCAAACAAGTGCAGCCAGGCATTTGAGGTGGTATATAAACATAAATTGTGGTTTTCCCTGTGGTGTTCTTACAGATACAGGCAAAGTTGCAGTTGCTGTAAAGGATCCTGTTCCTAAACACTTTTCCATCAGGCATCCGTGCCACTATTGTGTTGGTCTGGGTTTGTTTTGGTTTGGTTTTTTGGTTTTGTTTTTGGTCAACGAATGTTTTTTTTTCCCTGCTGTAATTTAAAGTGCCTAGCAGTAGAAAACAAAGGATAAAACCCAATCTTTTATCTCAACATTGATAATTAAGGGTTTATAAATATTTTATTTGACAATTGAGGTCCTTGGCAACACCTGCATTGTGCCCAAGCACCAAGTTCTAGCTCAGACAAAGAGCAAATGTTGCAGGTGGGACTTGGCTCCAGGCAGCTGCTCAACTGAATAACCTCACCAGCAGCACAGATGTAACACCAGCCTGCTTATTTTCCAAGTGTCCAAGGGCTGGGCTGGGCACAGGTAGTTCCCACCAAACTCTTCTGCAAGGTATCAGCACTCAGCCAAGCACAACTCATAAGGAACTATGAGCTTTATGGTACAGGGGTCTGAATCTGATGAACAGGCCTCTTCGCTACTGTTGCGATTTAAAAAGATAATTCTTTATTAAAATGCAAAGCATCATGAAAGATCTGATGGTGGCCAAGAGATTCAAACTACGCAGGTTTGTTGCCTCCATAATAGCTCAGTCCTTAAGAGACATGGAGAAGAATGACTGCTTCATTCCACTTCACAATGCCACAGATCAGACATCAGGTTTGGAAAATACATGAAGACTGCGTGGTGACAACATGTTAGGTCTTCTAGGACAGGCATTACCATTCAGATGCAGTTGCAGTCATTGAAACTGACCATAAGCATGAATAAATGCACTGACATTTTTCAGAAGTGGGTTTTGTTGCGGCAGGAGCAGTGATGGTCCATCTATGATATTATTGTTAATGAACTGATAGCCAACCCTCTTTTTGTCCAATTATGTGAGTGGATATCCCCTCATGATGTGGCACAGAGGCAGCACGTACATGGAGCAAGTTCAAAAGCCATACTGATTTTAAGAAGAGTCCTAATTTCATGGCATTTTCCATTTTTGGGTTTTTTCTTCCTGGAAGGCTGGGTTATTTGGTTGTCTCCTGGAGGCTTGAGCCAGCCAGGATTTTCCGCTGGCTCAAGAGGGCAAGCAGCTAGTGTGTTGCAGCAATTGCACTCTTGGCTTTTAAGTTATTACATCTGCAATGGAAATACCAGAACCTTTTTGTATCACAAATTCAGTAGAAGCAGCGAAGGATGGAAAACCAGTTTGTCCATAATGGTGAAGACCTGCTTGTGCTTCCAGGAGGACAAAGCAGAAGGCAAGAAACCAAAGGCATTACTGCAAGACAAAGCTTACATACATGTCTTCTTGCCAGAGGCTTATTTGTCCTCTGAAGAGAAAGTATGGGGCTGACTGGGTCTGTTCAAAAACAGGGACAAGTGTCTCAATGCAGATGGTCAACAGAACTGTAATTGTCTCACCAGCCTCCCCTGTGACTGCTCAAGCTGCACTAAGAGACCTATGGTTCCCATAGCCCACAAGTAGCATCCATGTTTCTTGTAGAAACTCCCTTCTATCTTCCCCAACTGGTACTAATTTTAATCCCTTTAAACTGAAGGCCAAACAGAGCATTCAGATCACACTTGTTACACAGCTTTTTTTTTTTTGAGAGAGGCACAGCAAAGCAGTTGTTGATGCCACCAAAGCCCTCACAGGAAGCTGGCAGACATGCTGATGGTAACTGGAAGTGGGTACTCCCTGCATCCCCCAAGCGCTCATGTGGAAAGATGAGCCCCATACCCCCAACAAGCTTTGGCATCAGCTGAGGCCTTGGTGATCACAGAACAGAGCAAGCTGGGAGATGTGTCCCATTGCAGTTTCTGAGCCCCAATGAAAGCCAAGCTCAGCACAGCCACCCACAGAAATGAGTGTTTGCACAAAAAGGGCTGGGCTAGAACCCATCTCTGAGGAGGGGCAGCAAGGCAGAGGCCTAGGAAGGTTTAGCTGGGAACAGGACAACAGCATAATGCTGAGGTGCTCACAACCACTGCACTTGCAAAGCACAAGGAAAAAAATTCCAATGTCCATGGAGAGTGCAGGTATGCAGGAATGAGGGGATTAGTATCACCCATCCTGTGGTGATCTGGTCTAGAACTTTCTAAGCATGAAGAATGAAGCAGAGAACCTCTGCTCTTTCACTCTAGTGAAAGTGGATCCTACATTCAAATAGTTACTGTGAAGGTACCTATGACTTCACTGCAGCAGCTTGTCAATCAAAGCAGAAACACACTCCAAACAGTTTCAAGATGCACATGAAGGGCTGAAGCAGATACAAATTCATGCTTTGGATGAAAAGCCAGCTGCTCCTCACCTTCTACTGGTGAGGAGCCCCAGCCTCCTCACCAGTAGAAGCACTGGTGAGGATGGGCATGATGATCCAGGAAACACTCAGTGTACCTGAGAGCAGTGCACAAACTGGGAAATGTCCAACACCACACCACTTGCTCACCCCTCCCCAGGAGGACAGACAGACAGAACCCCACAGGCTGGGGCAAGGACAGCTACTGACGCAGCACCTCAAGTGAACGACAACAGTGACTGAATACACACTGGTCGATGACACAGAGCACCTCGCCGAGCCGCTGAGATGATGGCACAGCGCACCTCGCCGACGTGAAGACCACCCGTACTCAGCCCATTCTAGAGCCAGCCGGCGCCGAGCAGCCCTTTTAAAGGGGCGGATGTCACGTGGGGCGGGACTACCTCGGCCAGCCCAGCCCAGCACACCTGTGCCGGCTCCAGGGGAAGTTAGCTCCGCCCTGGCCGGGACCAGGACATATCCTTACTCGGCCCCTGCCACCGGGCTTGCTGCCAGGAGGTCCCCAGGGTACCCCATTGGGGGCCCATGCACTCCCGGGGCTGGGCTCGCCATTACCAGGGGTTACCCTGGCAGCCCTGCCCAGCCCGGCCAGATCTCACCAGACGCGGTGGGCTGCGGGGAGACAGGAAACCCCTCGTTTTTCCTGAGCCGACGACTTAGCGTACCCCACCCAGCCCGTTTCTTCCTCAAGCGCGTAGGGAACGTTGGCGTTGGGGGAGTCAGACGCGGGGAGCAGGCAGCCGAAGAGAAGCTGGGGACTCTTCACGCCCCCTCCAGCATCCCGAGCCTGGCCGCGAAGGAGGTCCCGGCTCTCCCTACGCCTTTGGGGGGAGGGGGTGAACCTGGTGGTCCCGGCTGCAAACCCTTTTCCCTGCCTGTGTGCCTGTGTCCTGCTACATGTTGCCTCGGGGGGCGACCCACGCCGCAGAGGTGACATTTGGGATGGGGTGGGTGGGGGTGTCACTGCACCTCTTGGTCCCCCAGCACCTCTCGCAGGCTTACGGCTGCCCTCCCGCATGGCACACGGGGCGCCGCACCGTGACGCGCTGGAAGCACCTCTGGCGGGGGTGCCAGCGTCCAAAGAGATCAAAAACCCAACACCCACCCAAAGAAACCAACACCAACCTACCAACCAACAACTAAAACCAAACCAACTTAAAAAAGACAGCCCGTGTCTCAAGCACAGCGCTCGCAGCCGACCCCCCCCGCCCCCGTCCCCCAGCACAAGGCACAGCACCTTGCTGGCGTGGGGGCCAGCAGAAAGGCCAAAAGCTTCTTCCCTGTCATGTGGCGGCTTGGAATAGAAGCCTCGGATGAGTTTTCGCCTCCCGGGCAGGAACCGGCCCGTACGCATCCTGCACCAGCGCGAGCCGCCGCGCTTCCTTGCGGGGGGGGCCGGGGACGGCAGAGCTCCCGCCGGGTTGGGTGACTCCCACCCACGGCCGTGGGGCAGGGCCGTCTCCGCGTGCCGCACGGCCTCAGGCGGGCCTTGCCTGCCAGGGACACGGGCAGAGGGGCTGCGGGTTGGGTTTAATTTTGCGGAGGTGTGGAGGGCGATGAGTGAAAATCCGCCTCTG
>VXBZ01001844.1:11794-33662 GCA_013399135.1 Heliornis fulica | reverse complement strand
CCCCCGCCGGCGGAGCCAGCCACAACACCTCGCCGCGTAATGAGCCGGCATCTCCTCCCCATCAGCATATGCAGAAAGGTAATTAAAACTGTTTAGGTATTTTTGTTGTTGTTGTTGCTTTCCGAGGCTCAACAGCATAAATGCAACTTCTGCTCAATTAAGCTCTGGGATAAAAATAAAAACAAAAGAAGGTCTTCCGGCGGTTCTTTATTCCTGCACATTAAAGCCGGAGCCTGAGATTTACGGGCGTCCCATCCCGCCCCCCATGGAAGGAAACCTTCACATGAAGATGCCTCCAGCCGAAATGACCGTTTATGATCCACACGCGTGTGTGAATATGTGTGTGTGTGTGTGTGTGTGTGTGTGTGTGTGTGTGTGTGTATAGCGTGTGCATATATATAGTGCATATAAAACCGCATATATGGAGGCACATATGTACCTAAATACCCACAAATCTGTTTGTGCCTCTTCCTGCTAATGCCAAGGGTACGTTCCTCCCCGTTACAACAGCATTTGCACATTTATGGGAGGAATAAAGAAAAAAAAAAAAGAGAAGATGCATGATACATACGGAGGAGCCTTCCCTCTGCCATCCAGAGAAAGAAGAACTAAAAGGATTATAAAAGTTCAGATTAAAATGATATAAAATCTAGCATTTGGCTCCAACACTAGTGCCTTGGTCCTCTGTAGCTAATCTGTATGCACTCTGTGACCTCCTCGCAGCGAACCCTGCTAAATATATTATTCCCACGGGGGCTTTCACTGCTGCTTGGTGTCAGAAATCAATATGTATGAGGCGCGTGGATGGGAATTTCTAATAGATCTGCCTGGCCCTGTGCTGCTTTTCAATATCTGCCTTGGACTATTAGTGCCGGCTCGGTGCCTGTGAAATAACCGAGATAATCTTTTAAGGTGCACTGTTAAGGTGGAACCTCAATGTTGCCGTTTCAATTAAAACAATATATATATATTCATAAATCAGTGGGCGCTGAGCGTAACCTTGTGGGTAGACTGATTATAAACAACAACGGGGATTGAAGCATTAGGGCGAGCATGTCTAGATTTCTGAAAAAGAGCTTAGTTCCTTTCTTAATTTTTTATTAATGGAAAATTACATAGATGCAACATGGGGGGGTGGGGGGTGTGGAATTAAAAGTGGAAGGAGCGAGGGATGACACATTGTCTGTGCAATTGCCTCCATGCTGGCAGAGCGGTGGAGGTGAAAGAGCGAGATTGCTATATTACTGCAGATAACGCACCCATTTTACCTAAGAGACACCAGACAGCAGTTCTGCAACGCTCTCCATTTTAGACTGGTTTGTGCACATTGAAGTTATTGCCTGAGTGATCCTGAGGGTTTTTATTTAATTATTATTATTATTATTGGGGGGACACAAATTTTTAAAATTTGTTAGTTATTGCATAATTGCACCTGAGGAGGGAAAGGTCATCCTTTCCCCGTCCTCTCTGAAGGTGGGCAGGAGAGCAGAGCGCAAGGTGATGGGTGCCCCCCTGCAGACCCCCTACACCCAGGGCAGTGTGTCTCCCCCAACCAGGCAGGCAGGCAGTGGAGCGAGGCTCAGGTTTGAGAGTCTGCTGTGGGGAAGGCTGCGTCCTGCGCCTTCATTCTCCTCCTCACTCTTTGTTTTCAGTTGAATGCACAGAGGAAGCTGTCTCAGCTCAGCGCACAGAGGTGCGGTGTATAAAAGCAATAACTTGCTAAAGGACCTCACGCTCTCCCTTCCCCCCCTCCTTTTTTTTTTTTTTTTCCCCTTTTTCCTTTTTTACTAGGGGGAAGGTAATCACTAATCCATGCAGATGCTTCTGTGGCTTTACAAGCAGCCAGGTGGAGTTCAGCTTTGTGCTGGAGATGACAAGTGGAGAGTCACCACCCCAAAGGATCCGGTTTAGCCACATTTAGCTCCACCGCTCTCGCCCTCTGAGAGGTTGTCACCCTACCAGAGGTTAAAGAACTGCCACGCAGCCCTGGTAATTTTCTTCCCTCCCTCCCCGCTCTTCTCCCTGCACACTTCACTTAGCACAGCCCAATCCACCTGACAAGTCTCCAAAATGCCCTTGACTGCTTGTCTGGCCCGAGATGGAGGCAGAGGGTGTGGGGCAGCAGCCCACAATTAAGGACGCAGGTCTGGTGAGAAGCACAGGGAGAAGGCTCTAAACTTGGAGTGCTTGTGAGGCACTGGCCTGTCTGTCAGGATAAAAGCGAGAGGCTCCAAAAGGAGGTTCTGCCCATTCCGATTTCACCACAACCCCCTGAAATGAGAAGAGGGAGTGGAATCTGTTTGGTTCTGTTTTCCGTAATAACCGCTCTTTTCTCCCCAGTTGCCATGACCCTTGCAGGGTGCAGCCCGACCCCCAGAAACAAAACCCCACCATTGTTACCTGAGAAATAGGAACATGGCTTTTCCAACACTTGTCTGGGGCTGCTTTGCTGCTCTTCTCGTTAAACATTAGCATGGTGCACAGTCATAAAGTGAAAAAAATATTAAATTTTAAAACTCTGGGTGGTTTGGGGAGGTTTTTTATTTCATATGCTCATCTATAAAAAGGCCACAAATCTCTCTCTGGTCCCTGAAAAAAATGTTACCTGAACGTACCTCTTCCCCACACACTGTATATAAATAGATCGGAGCTGCAAAGCTCAATCCTAGATTTAAAAATCCACCTGCGAAGATTGCAGGTATTTACACCGGGGAGCAGCTTGCCAGCAGCTTCTCTGGAAAACAGGGCTGGTTGGGCAAGGCAGAGATGCGTGCATGGCCTGTCCCAGCACAGAGGCAATGCTCCCGCCCATCATGGGAGCCAACCTCCAGGTACCCAGTTAGGGTTAACTATCCCCCGCATCTGGAAAAATGCAAATGTTCATACAGGACTCCACCACTGCCAGTGGTTTTATCCCGGATGCTGAAAGCCAGCTCGCTTCCCGCCTTAGCTCCTTGCAGTATTTATAATTCAAACACTTCTAATCTAACACATGCAATTCCCAACAGTTTAATAGGGCTGAAGTTCCCTTCCCGCCTCCCCTTTCTCAACCCATCAATTAGGTAGGTATACGTGAAAACAAACAACCTATGTGTTTTCTGCATCGCTAAGGAGGTGTAATGGTGCGAAGTGCTGGTTATACGCATTTACTGATGGGAAAAAGAGGAGCTGAGTGGGTCTTTGTAAACTGCAGCCTCGGTTTTTCCATCGGTGCTGAAAAAGAGCAGCTTTCAGCAGCACTGGCTGGGCTGGAGAAGGAAAGGGCTTGGGCACACACCACTGCCTCGTGGGGTGGCCAAGGTGTCACTGGCAGTGGGAGAGGTGGTGAGAATGAGACCCCCACAGGGCAGGAGCCAGGCTGCAGCCCAGCTCGTGGCTGGGAAGTCCCTCACCTGTGTCCTCCTGGTCCATCTAGTGCGTTTACAGGAGCAGAGCAGGATGTGGGAGTCCATTACGACCACATTTGATGGCCATGTTTAGTTGGTATTGCTTCAGCCCATGGTGACCACCAGACCTCGACTTCAGATTGAAGTTTCTTATGTGACCAGAGATTTTTTAAAACTTCAAGATTTCATACTCACACCTGTATTTCAGAGAGGTTGAACACCTGAGTTCCCAAAGAGGTTTCCAAAGCAGCAAAAACCCATGTGGGGCATCATCAAGCCAGACGGCAATATGTGAAGCATTCCTTGGTCTTCTGAGTAACTCTTGTGGTGTAAAATATCACCAAGGTGTAAAACCAAGTGTGCACGTGTGGAAACAGTGCGCAAGTCATTACTAAGAGTTGTTAAGAGGAGCAGCCACTTGTCAGGCTGGTCACTGTCCCATGCCGTGTTTGTGCCATTGCAGCACCAGGGCAAACGCCTGCCTACGTAGAGCCGGCTTTGTCTGACCTTTTGCCATGACCTCTGCCTTATTGCCTCACAGCCTAAATTTGCTAAGATGGGATTTGACAAGAGGTGTCACGTCCCTTCCATCCTAAAGGCAGATACATGTCCCTTTCGATCACGACTGTCACTCGCCGCTCACTGCTGAGCGACACTCCAGTCCAGCAAATTACTCCTACCCCAATTCCTGCCAGCATCTGAAATGCAATTGACTCAGACACGCTGCTGGTTGAAGGCAGAACCAGAAGTAAGCCCAGACTACAGGTCCACCCTGCAATACTCATGCCCAATGTAGATACTATCAGCAGCTGAAGAGAAAAATCCCTTTTCCAGTAAGTGTGACCTTCCTGAAGGTGGACATTACACAGCCACATCACTAAAGGAAACACATTTAATGGGCTCACTAGGAACGGCGTAGTGGCTGCAAGGGAAGACATGCTGATGGAGACCAGCTCACTTGCGTATCTTCTCTCTGTTGCTTAGCAGAAGTTGATGGTTCAAAGCTGGGACTGGTTGGTGGCCCCTTCTTGAGCACGTGTGGGCAGAGGCAGACTGCTGCCCGCAGCCCTGCTGGCAATAGCAGCATTTGGTGCCCCAAAGACCTGGGAAGGGAGCAGGGAAGGGGTGGTGGTCTGCGACAGCAGCCCATGCAAAGACAGCAGAGCTTATTTGGACAGGTATCAAGCCTATAGTGCAGAAGAGGCACCAGCAGTCAAGGCAGCCCCCCTCCAGGGCAGCTGCTGTTCATTGCTGCACAGCTTCCGGTCTTCCTTGCATGCTCTGGGGAGAGAAGCTACTGCTGCCCCATGGAGGTTGAGGTCCTCTTTCCTACTTTGTGCCAGGGAGTCTCCAGCACACCACTGGGACACCACTGCAGCTCCCTGAATTCCTTCTCTGGTGCACTACCTAGGTGCTGCCTACACTTCTGCGGGCGAGTAAGGGTCAAAGTAGAAACAGACTTGAGACTTGGTTTTGACAGGTGTCCTCGAGGGCAGGAATGAAGCAAAAATGTCACCAAAACCTGGAGCGGAGAGCCCAGAGCAGCATCACATAGTGCAGAACCTCTGCACCAGTGTCACACCACAGCTCTTACATGGCGGTCCTGTGGTTGGAGCAGGGCATCCCTTCAAGGCCTTTCCCAGAGATGTGACCATATCCCTAACACCCTGTGGGGCTCCTCAGCTGCTTGGAAGGGCTTCAAGGAGAAACTTCACCTCCTGAGAGGCTTCCTGAGGCGAGTGCTTGACTGCAGTGGCTGCAACAATGGAGGAGAGCCCAGCTGTGGCTATGATTGGGGCCAGGAGCCCGGGTGCACCCACAAGGGCATGGCCACACACCCAGCACCCTATAGTCACCTCTTCCATACACATCCTAATGCAAATGCTCCGGAACATGGTGGGACCGATGGGCTCAACAGCCAGGATGGTCGTTGGGCTGCATCTGGTATGCTCAGGCTGGCAGGGACACGGCACGGAAGTGGCTGCAGGCATCCCTGTAAGCATGTGCATCAGCACGTGCCCACACAGGTATCTCTGCCCCTGCTTCTCTGCCTGGAGGTATCCCTTGCCCCCAAGCTCCAGGAACAGGGAAACCCCTTCTGTGCAGAGCAGGACAGCCCCGCATCTCCCAGCTTGGCGGCTGCTGCCCTTCCCAAGCCAGGTGGGAGCCAGCCAGCCACATCAAGTGACCCCTTAAGGGAGCCCTCGCTAGCAGCACCTTGGGCTGCACCAGTTCCTGCAGTTACTGCAGATGAGAGCAGGCCCACCGATCCTGGTGGCTCTCTCCCTGCCCCCTCCCCAGCTCCTGGCAGAGGTTTTGGACAGCCCAGTTCAGGCACAGCTTTGAGCAGCCTGCCACCTGGGCTCCATGGCTTTGCTGCCCAGTTGAGCCACGATCCCTAGGAATATGGAAGTGGTGGCATTAGGCACTGGCACATCCCTGGTAGGATCAGACAAGGAGTGGCTTTGCTCCCTAGGACTGTCCTCTCCAGCATGAGTGGCAAAAGCACAAGTGGTAACAACAGGATTTAAGGGAAAGGCGCTGGAAAATAGAAATTTGAGAGACAAGCTTCGTGTTCTGGGCTAAAAAAGCCAACATGAAACATTTGCTGCTCCAAGTTTCCCATGGGTGTAGCTGGCTGCTCCCTAGCTGCCTCCTCCCTCACCCACGGGTAGAAGCAGGGGAAAACAAGCAACACTCTGCATTTAGAGAAACCTAAGAAAAAGGCCAACCTGCCACAGGCACTAAAATTACTTTGGCTTGACTCCATATCCCAGGCCCTGCCACTCCAATGCTTACAGCTTGCGATAAGGACCACCAAGGCCTGGCACAGCTCGGTGCACCCACCAGGGTGAGCAGAAGCACTCGTCCAGCAGCAGCAGCCACCATCAACACAGCATCACTGGCTGCCAAAAGCCACTTGAGTTTTGCCTCCTGTATCTGCAGAGAGGCAGGAGCAGATTCCAGTTCTGCAGGTGTGGTAATGACAGCAAAAGGCATTGAGATGCAAAAAAATAACTTGGGGGAAGAGCAAGAATAAAAATAATAACCTCCCTTTGGTCCAACAGGCACCAGGAACTCCAACACCTACTTTGTTTGAGGGGAAGATATTTGAAGGAGCAGCAACAACCCACAGGAGTAAGAACCACAGCGTTGTACATCGCACATCTTCTTCAGACTGCCACCACGTCGATGAGAAGGTGACACATTGCAGGGAAAACAACAACTTTTAAATAATAATTAATGAAGTATTACTGACAATTGGAAAAAAAAATCCCAGTCTCTTACACAAATGAAACTTGGCTTCTGGAGTTTCGAGCGATAATAAATATTTAAACACCTTCCTTGTTTTAACATAAAGCGAAAGAGAAGTGCAGCAACTGCGGTGGGAGCAGCTATGTGTCAGAGCAGCAGTGTGGAGCGTCGCATCAAAACACGGCACAGCGGCAGCTCACGCCTGAGAGGCGGGGAGTGGGGAGGGGGCTGCGGCACACACCGGCACGGCTCTGCCAGGGCATCATCATCACTGCTGGCAGGTTTCTTTGAAGAGCCAGCCTGGATATAACCTGCCTCAGAGCGAAGCATGCAGCCGCAGGAAGGTGGTGAGCTGGGCTGACGGCTCTTTTCAGTTGAGCCAGAGTTGGTGGCAAAAAGCCCACCTGGTGTTCATGCCAGGCGAGCATCTCACCCTCCTGCTCCCCAGGGCACAATTTAGCAGCCACAGGGAGTTGTTTGGCCAGGACTGCCACTGCTCCAGGATCCCCAGCCACCTGCTTGGCTTGCCCAGAGGCTGTGCTTCCCATTATACTTGTGAGGTTTAGTTCCAAGGGAAGACCTGCCCAAAAAGCAGTAACCCACCTCTGCTGCCTCCAGCCTTACTGGGGTCTGAGAACTAGCCTGGGTCTCCCTGCACAGAGCTGTGGAATTAATGCCCCTCTCGCTCCCACCCTTCCTCCCAGCAAAGCTGGGGACAACACCTGCAGTTCACATCACCTGCAGTAACTATTAGCAGGTCCTGTTTTCAGCAGCTTCGTTCAGCCCTTTAATTCTGCAGACCTCTAGATGAGACTTCCACTTGAGCTCAGCATCCACCTTGAGCTCGCAAAGTCTGCCTTTAAAGTCCCAGCAAAACCATCTCAGCTGCTACCAAAAAATAATTAGGGGGAAAAAAGAGGTGGGGCCTGGCTTATTTTAACCTCTTCTGCAGCAGAGCCCTTAGCTGTGGCATGGGAAAGTTTAGGACATGCCTCTTACTCTCTGTCCCTTACAAGTCCACCTAGATTGCATCAGGGCCTGCATTTTAGAGAGGGAGTAGCCTATGTATTCACTGCAACCTGCATTGGTGACCTGCCCCTGACACGCCAGCATTCCCCACCACTGCCCTGTAGAAATTGCTGACACAGGCTGAAGAGCAGCATGCCACAGCACAGCTACCTTCCTACCTCAATGCTCGCTGGAGCACCACTCTGTGCCCTGAGCACCCTATCTACCTTGCAGGTGCTCCAGCCTACAGGAGCTTAGGTCTCTGCACAACCCCAGCCCTGACACCTTCCCGGGACATGAACCATGGAGCTGGGGATCCATCGTCAGGAGCCACGGCAGCAGTCGCTCCTGCTTTCCTCTAGGGAAGGGAGGAGTGGAAGGAAGGAAATACAGAAGGGGAAAAAAAAAGAGCTTTTTCCTCTGCCTGGCTTGGGGGAGCTGCAGCTTTCCCTTACTGCTGTTCTTCCAGCTGCTGCAATTCCAGCTTATGTTATTGGAGTAAGTCGTGCTGGGTCACAACAGGAAAAAGACCCGATCAGCTAATAATCCTGCTCATGCTTTGCCTTTGTGGTGGGATTGCCTCAGGATGATCCCCATCTTATGGAAGTCACTCCTTCCAGCAGAGCGGAAATGAAAGGCGGGGGCCAGACCAGTGCCCCCAAAGAACCCTGGCCAGGATGGCTGTGCCTCTGGCAGGTTCAGCACATATGCAGGCTGAGTGCTGTCTAGCCCAGCTGTACAGGTCAGCGATACTGGATCTCACAGCTTGCGTCCAAGGCCTGAAAACTGACAAAGCATTCTGCTTCCTGCTATTGAATTCCTGTATGCTCTTTGGTGGGATTATGATCATGTGTGAGCCCTCTAGGCCTCCAGTGGTGGCCTAAATGGTCTTAAAAATACAGTTTTTATGCATATTGTTTGTGACATGCATCAGATTGACATATGGAAAGGATGTTGACTTCTTTACATCAGGAGACTTCACACAGTTGTGCTCAGGCATCAGGCCAACCTATTTGTAGCCTTGCTGTCTCTCCCCACAGAGATGCTACTCCATCCCAATGGTCCCCTTGAAAAGACACTTTAAAGGGTTACCAGCTACTGACAGCTCACTCATCTATCCAGATGCCTTGAAATTCATATTTCTTCTGTTTACTACGCTTATTATCAGCACTTCCGAGATGTCTGAGTTCAAACGAGCCATCAAATAGAGAAAATACCTCCACCACCCGCAGAGTCATTTCTGACCGGACTGTGGCCGTGCATCGCAGTTTGGGGAGCATCAGACCCCAGGAGCGCAGGAGGATGCTGGCCCTGAATCTCTGCCTACTGAGAGGTCGCCTGCCTGCGCGTGCTCCGGCTGTCCCCCTGTGCCGACACGCAGACTGCAATGAGCATCGCCCGGCTGGAGCAAGTGAGACATACTGGAGGCAAATGCTCTGCTTAATTGGTCTCTGCTGGAAGCTGCTCTGTGCCTGTCAGCGTGTTTAAGGAAGCAGGTCTACAGGAGAGAAGACACCGGAGTAACCAATTAAAGAAACCCCTCTGATTTCCCTTCCCCCTCTCTCCCAGCCCTAAACCCTGAAAGTTTGTTTTATTTTAAATGAGGAGCGTTTGTCGCTGTCAGTGAAATCAACTCCAGAGTAAGGCTTTGCTATTGGTATTCCCCAGTTTACAGCTGAGAGCAGCACAGGAGGTAGCTAGAGAGACCGGGTTAAATCAAGCCATGGCTTGCCCCTTTACGTCTCCATTTGTTATTATTTTTCTTAGAAACAGGAAAGAAGTGACACAAAGAGACTCTTCACTCAGTTAAAATCCAAGTTTATTAGCCTGCAAAAGTCTGTTTCCGCACAGTAATCATAAGAAATGAATGAATGTTTATGGAGCATAGCATAAAAATATACCAAGTCTGCCATAGGTTGGAGTTTATGAGTGTTCACAGAAATTAATCAGCAGATCACATGGCATTGCATTGACAAAGTAAATCGGTCCTAGGAATGCAAACCATTGGGATAAAAAGGCAAAACAAGTAAGAGCAGAGTATCAGAAGGAAGTAATTAGTTTGCTGTTCCTTATGCAGGGTGACAGGTTTCTTTAGATCAGGATATTTACCCACTAATTCTCAACAAACAGGTTGAAAGCCAGTTGTAATTTTGCACTAAATGGTACATACTCAGTCAAGGTATTGGCTGGTCAAACTCACTGCAGGTGTGGCTATTAAAACACAGGCACATAAGACACTAGGTATATCCAATGGTCCAGCTACTTCTCCTAAAGCCTGGTGGCCTCAGACACTCACCTCGAAATCAGAAGCTAACCCGAGTCATGTGGGTCGAGATAGTCTAGTCACTGTCTGGATGTGTATACCTTTTCACCTCTTAAAAAAAATCCTCTGGTGTGCTCTCTGCTGATGAGATCTGGGGAGGTTCACCTCTCTCCTGGGCATCGCAAACCTGCTCCCCTGTGAGGAGAAGGGATGTTGGACATCTGGCACAAACCTGTGTGTCCCACGTATCAGAGAGGTGGCGGTGGGAATGTCCCCCACTGCATCCTCTTTGCTGTGGTGGTGATCTTCTGCAGCGTTGTGTCCAACTGCCAAGCTGAGGTACGGCCTTTGCTCATAAGCTACACGCAATGCGGAGAGCACCTGTGTTGGGAGACTTGGGCAAGCAATGGGGGTTTCTGACCTGGGCTAACTCTTCTCTCTCTCTTTCCAAAGGAAAACGTCTAGCCAGAAAAGAAGTGCATTCCTTCTAGTGTTTGGGGCCTCCCTGAAGAAGTGCAAAGGGTTGGCACAAACAGCTCTGTAAAGAGAGCAGATTTAAAGGAGTAAGGGAAGAAAGGTGTTTTCTTCTCAAACATAGGATGCTTACACACACCATAAACCAAGCTGGGGAGAACCACATCGAGTAATTAATTAATCTGGGCTCTATCTGACATCATGACACATATATGAAAATAAGTCAGCAGAATTCCTGTAGATCTTTCTACAGGAATTCTGCTGACTTATTTTCTAGAAAAGATCCTTGATTCTGCAAGTCAAAGGGGCCTTATACAAGCCAACAAGCACCCAGTTACAACACCTTCTCTCCTAGACTAAGAAGTACCTTCAAAGCTGATTGGGAAATTAACTCACTGAGGCTAATTTCTGAAAGTTCTTTCTCAGAGAATGGGCAGTAGCAGAATGACACATTATTCCTGCCTGCTAAATTAGGAATGATGTGACGATCCTTTTGTATCATTTGAAAACTTAGAAGAACAATGGAAACACTTCCTGAACCAGCTGAGCGCATCCATCCTGAAAAACAAATGGCACACAGAAACAAAGCTACGGTGGGAGCAGATCCTGACATCTTTGCTGATGCTGAACTTCACCTTTCTTTCCTCAAGACAGGTCCAGTGGCCTCAAACTTTATTGTGTTCTGCGGTTATTACCGAGAAGACGTATTTACCTTTTGGGGCCATCTATCCATGCTCACCGCACACTGGTGACTGAATAGATCCTTACAGCCAAGTAAGGTAGAACTTATAACTAAGTCACCTATATAATATCCTCCAATTTCATGAGCTATCTAGTAAAGCCCATGGGAATCCAGGGAGGACTACAGTCTCTCAGAAGGTGCATTGCCCTGTATCACTAGAACGTTCATAATTTCAGACTTGTTCCTTGGAGAAATATAAGAGAGTGCAGAAATGGCTAGTGGCAAAACCAAATTGAGCCCAACACAGCCTAGAAGAATTGAGCTTCCACACAAAAGGGTATTTTCCTTCCTCTTAATAGGCTCAGTAATGAGTTTGTCAGTTTTGGCTTTGAAGAATTACCTGCTTGTTGTCTGGGTTTTGGGTTTTTTTTTTTGAGATTATTTTTTTTTAATTAAAAAATAAAAGCTATAAAAAGCCAAAGGTTGTTTCAAATGACAAGGTTCATATCTGAGGCGAGTATTTCTCTGGAGCTGAGGGACGTTTTTCATTCAGACTAGTATAAAACAATACTCGAGGGGAAAAAAAAGTTGAAAGAGAAAGCATTAAAGGAATAGGAACTCAGAGACCTCTTCCCGCTTCCAAATCGACCATCTCACAAAATGAGTGTATTTCCTCCCTGTGAATTCTATATTTAATCCAGAGAGATCACTGACTATGCCTGAGCAACTTGGCAGCCCTTTTCCTCCTCTTCAAACAGACCTCAAGATTCACTCTTGGCATTGTCTAATGAGGAGTCTATGTCTCCCAAGAAGATATATCCTTACAGATTTTGATGAGAGCAGACAGGATCAGTGGAAACCCCACTTCCATTCCTTTCACTTTTGTTGCTTTCTTTAAAAACAAAAAGATATGCTGAGGCTCCCGCTGGAAAATCAGTTGGTGCTGAAGGAATCTCACAGACTAAAGGACCTACCTCATGTTTCAAACCCTTTCAAAATCCCGTTTTGGCAACTCGGAGCAGGCGTTCTATTTATTAAAGGAACTTTCACAGAAAAATTACATTCCAAATTTCACCAAAATCAGGTGACATGCCGCCAGCACAGTCACAAATGTCCCCCACCTATCTAAAGCTGCTTTAGTGTCGGCAGGTAGTATGGAGAAATCAAATGGCAAGAGGGAAGCGTTTCCTTCGCTTTGTGCCATTTATCAAGCAGGTAAAGAGCGGAACTTTGAACTGCAAAGCAGCAGAACAAAAAGGAAGATACAATTGTCCTTCCCTCACAAACCACATTCGTAATCCCAAATACTTCAACGGCAACAGGACAATCTGATCTCTGGAGTATTTCTGTTGCAAGAGTTACAAATGAGATTTTGCTTTCGTATGCTTTTCCCTATGAAGCTAACTGCTAATTTATCACATCACCCTCACTAGCCCACTCTTTTTGTAAGACAGAGGTCTGCATTAAAGGGTTGAAGGCTTTTCCACAATCCGTCTCGCTCCTACTTCAGCAACCTCTTTGCAGTCTCAAAATTTCAACAGAACATTCCCAGTCTGAAAAAAGGTAGCATTTTTTCCTGCTATTTAAAAAAATCCATAGTACGATGTTACCTTAAAGTATACAACTTATGGGGTTTCCATCGATTGCCAATTGAGAAGGAATTAGTTTTGTAGCTTTTGTATCATCACTTCATAAGCATTCATTCCCATACGCAAGACTGAGGTCAGCATTTGGACCTTTTCACTTGCTTGGAAGATTGTTTTTTAAAAGAAGTTTTCTTTGTTTAATATCCCACAAACAAAACCTGTTTATGGAAAAAGAGAGATATTTTGAATACTAAAGTCCTTTATTCAACAACACAGAAATATCACAAAAACAACTTTACTGGGCAAACTGAATGTTTTTATACAGTTTTGTACATGCCCCATAAGTGATCTTTTTTTTTTTTCATAAATACACCGTTTTCCAAAACTGTGGGTTTTTTCCATAATTGCACAAGCATACATACACCTTACACAAATATCTATTAGAAAATTTAATAGATAACTGCACAGTTCAGAAATAGGAGAACACTGTGAAAGGAGTACATTTCTGTGGCCCGTGTTTCTGAAAAAAAAACAAAACCAACCCTCCTAGTTCCCTGCGATTGTGAAAATGGAGTATTTTCCAACATAGGAGCTGTCTTTTATTCACTGAGAATACAGTAGAGCTCAGCGTGAAACTGCCAAATTTAATAAAAACAAAATCTGAAACATTTAGCTGTTACACGAGAACCCACTGTTTGATATCACTATGCATCTAACCATGATCAAAGACCCACTACTGCTTTTTGCTGAATGCATTCGACCCTGAATGGTATGTTCATTTAACTACTTTCTTTCTTCATTATTTGATTACAGATATAGCCCATTTAAAGACTTTCATTCTTTAACATTAATTGTAGGACTTATGTACCAAGGGTTCTGTACAAAAGGGAGTATTTCCCCTCGAAGGGGGGGATCTGTTATTAACTGACAGAATGGGTACGCATGCCTCCCTTTCAGCCTTACCATTTTTCATAAGTTTATCTGGGGTATGCCAAAAATGTGTCCATTAGGCTCAGCACTCACACCTAGATGATGGCAAAGGTATGTTCTCTTTTTTCTTTTTTTTCACCTTTTTTTTTTATTATTGCGTTATGAGAATGAAAGACATAGAGGAATTCAAATTCTTGTACTGGGAAATGGGGATGGACCTGTGAATTCTGTAATTTGGCAATTAGAACTTGACAATAATCCAGTTGACAAATATGTGTATAAAAGCGGGGGGTGGGATGAAGGGGTGGGGGATAGGGGCTGGTGTGGAGAGAGACATGCCAGAAAAGGGATTTCCTTCTTCAAACATCACTAATTAAAACGTTCTATGCGCACTACATCATATAAATACTGTTTCAGAGAAATTTAAAAATCTGATGGTGCAAAGGAACAACATCCAAAATGAAAACCATACGGATAAATCAAAGAAAAATCAACTCTCATTCATTTTCAATAATTAACAGGTTTGCTTGTGTGCTTGTTTGTTTGAACAATTCGGAATTGACATGTAGAACACCACAATTACAATATACAGATCCATCAGTTCTCAAAAACAAAATGACAAAACCAAAAAAAAAAGAAACCACATCAAGACATGCAACATTAGGGTATTGGACAGTAAGTACATTGCTATGAATATCTCTGTACACCTAATGTAGCCTCAACTTAATTTTGACACTGCTTCTGTAAAAGCAATCACAATTCTCCAAAAAGCAAGGCAAGCTTACCAGCCAGGTATGCAGATAAGGCTTCAGTTTGTAAATTGGTCAGCATTTTGGTGGAGAAGACCTTACAGAGCTTGTATTGGTCTAGTGGTCAGTAACAGAGGCCCTAACCAAAAAGTCTCCAACACACAAAGAAATCCGGACACGGCTGTGATACAAACAGATGTAAAAGCTCAGTGAATGGCTACTGGGTGAGTATTCAACCGAGGACCTCGTACAAACTGTAAGAGAGGCAGCGTGATAGAAGCATTTCAAGTGTGACATTCTATCCCTGATGTCATACAACGCAAAGACATAGACACGTGCATTGGCCTAAAGCTGAGGACGCAGGTGTAATCCCAGCCCGCCCATGCTCCTCCAGTTTCCCCGGGTCACCCACACTCTGCCCGGCCCTGCTGACACACACAGGTGACCTCAGGAGATTTCTCCTCCTCCATCCCTCAGTCTTCACTTTCTGGGCCATTCCCAACGCCTGCCAGTCCTGCGAGTTCCCTCCCCTGCCAAAGCTGGCACCTCCCCCACCTGCACATGTCCCACGCCACCCAAGCATCCCCTGTGCCTCACCCACTGAACATGACCAGGGGCCAAAGGCTGAAGTACTTAGCAAAAAAACAGAGAAAGTGCTGGAACAACAGGAGATTTGAACGTGCTGTGCATCATTAATGTGTTATTTCCATGCCCAGCACGTCATCTGCCAAACTACTGGTATTCCTATCTTGTATAAAATGATAAACCTATCAAATACATGGCACAAGAGCATTCGCTTACTTTTTGATGGGATGGCCTTTTCACTCATGAGTGTTATGATGAAGCCAAGCAATAAAAAGTGATGATCAACTGACAATAAGTATCGCTAAGTTCAGTATCCTGCACAGTTTTTACAACATGTGAGTTATATTCCTCCGTGCGCTGCCTTTCTGAGGAGCAGACATTTCCTCCGCGCAGCAAGAGCAGGAAGGAGAACGGCGGAGCATTCTTCTGGGGGCCTAAGGGACCAGCCGTTCAGCAAAGCAGAGATCAGTGGACCAAGAAAAGTGTGGGGAGTAGCGGTCTTTTTTAAAAAAAACATTTTCAAAAACGTTCCTTTTTTTTTATACTGCAAAAATATCCAGGCTCTCAAACGAACACAAATGCAAGTGAGACCCAAACCAGTCCAACTGTCAAAACTCACTTAACTGCGAAGAGCTTCACTTGCACCAAAAATACGGCATTCCGCTTTATAAAATATTTACTCCATTGCCTGAAGGCGTTACATAAGAACTCACAGATGAAGGGTAATTAGGCTGAGTCGCCATTATTTCCTAAGGTCTTGTACTCACTTTGTTTTGCAGCTTAGAACAACTTTCATAGAGACGACTGGTTTTGTACATCCACCTATGCTGGGCACTCCACCTCAGAGCACAGGGAGAAGTGAGTCGGACATTGGACCGCATTTTTGGAGACATACTCCTCAGTAAAGCTCCTTTGGAAGCAATGCAAGTGCACAAACCACTACTCTAATATAGCGCTTGAAAGATTAATTTTAAATGTTACGTCTTCCCCTCTTACACCACCACCATGATGGAAGGGAATTGCTAGATGCGTCACAATCTTTTTGACTTGGAAAACTTGGCATCAAGTCTCTATGGAAGGATGCATGGTAAAATAGTGCTGCTGTTGCTGCTGCTGCTGCTAAACAACTAGCAAAATAATAGTTAAAGCTAGAATTTATTGCTCCGGATTTAACTCGCAGAACCACACCGTTGTGTACAAACTGTTAATCTCCATAGATGCTCAGACATGATTGTCTCCTTGTGTCTAAACACACAAAATACAAGCGGCTATCTGTACAGTTTACAGTACTGAAACACATATATTTGAAAATGAAGTATAGATATGTTACTTTTCAAAGATACATGACTTTATAGCAGGGGTTTACCCAAACTTTTTTTTTTTTTTACTTTTTTTTTTACAGCCACTTTAAAAATAGACAACAACTTCACTAGTATAGCTAAGTTACATCAACAAAAGAATCAGTGTACCAAATGTGAAGAAGCTGGCCAATTCCCCAGGCTCCCAGATTTTTGTCTTTTGCTTTTGAGGAAACCCCTATACATGAATGAAAATAGTATCTGAGTATATTCTTCAATGGTGGACTAAGCAGTTTCTTAAAACAAGACTTTAGCTCGCCATTCACTTCGGACTGCCTTGAAAATAAGATACACTACTGCTTAAAAGAACCATCGGAATGCTTCAGCGCTGGGAACAGGTGTTCTCTAAAAAAAAAGCAAGAAAATAAGTTAAGCTTTCTTTTGCAGCATTGGCATACTCGAGTTCTTCTAGTTGTTCTTTTCCTTTACATTTTAGGCATACTCTCAGTTACCTAGGAACAACACAATGCCTTGCATTGCTTGACAATTAACAGAAACATCCTTTCTCCAAACACACACCATTCCAGGATCACACGCGATACACGGTACTGGTATTTAACGCACCCCACGTGCTGCCTTCGCCTTAGTTAACAAGGTAGAGGCGGAAATGCAAACATTGCTGGAAAAAACCCTCCTGGAAAACAGAGAGTGCTTGTCGAATAACCACGCGGCTGCACGACACCTTCTGCCTCTGCCTTGGCATACTGCAAGCGTGGTTACGGCTGGGCAGGTTTGCAGGTTAGACACGTGCTTTAGCAAGCACACTTCTTTTGACAGGGCGGTAACGAAGGTTTTGAGCTGCCATTCAGAAGGCGTGCTGTGTCTACAGACACCTTGGGAGTAGAGCCCAGCATTTTCAAACCTCAGGCCAGTCACCTCATTCCACATTTAGCCCGCAATGTGGAACGCACTTAAGCACATCCTTGATGTTACTGATGAGGGAAATATCCTGCTGACTTGGGGGCAGTACCCAGGCTGCCCACATACTGTTTTTGCACTCAGCGCTGGACCTTGGCTTACGCAGGTCTACCTGCAGAACTACTACCCTCCCTCCTTCCCCTGCCTGTTCTCCCCCTTGCAAATGGTATCCACTTGCACTCAGGTACCTCCATACACATCTGACTACAGGCAGATTCTCTTGATGGCTCTACAGTACAACAGGGTCTGCAGCGCTGAGCCTGCAAGGGCTGTGTCATTTGTGAGAGCTACTTCTCGCCCTCAATTTTCTTCAAGGTCAAAAGATGAGGAAAGCCCCTTTGAACCCATGCATGTCTCTCCTCCAGAAGTAATGACAACACACTGACCAGGGAGGTGAGAGCAAGCCTTGAGGTGACTGTAGCAGTTGCCCCCCGCCCCTTGTTCCATTAAGAACTGCCTGCTAATAGCAGTATCCCATCAGATGAAACTCCCCAAAAAGAAAAACTCTGGAAATTTGCAAATAAATACTAGCAATGAAAGAGCTTTCACTGATTTTGCTGGTGTCATATATAAATCACATGGCCCTTTTCTGAATCTTCATTTGTGTTTTAGGGAGGACTGTTTAAATGCTTTCCTAGTTTTTCCATAAAAATCCAATAAATCATGGGCCCTATGGTGTTCAGTGTGCATTGCACTTGACATCAGCGTATTTCTTTCTGAATTCCTGGGAACTGCTTGTTTGTATGGCAAGTATTTTTGTTGAATAATTAGCCCGTATTCTGATAGTCAGGCTCAAGCAGCACACGGCTTCTCCTTTTTGTAAAAACTGCATGAAAGGGGAGCTCACATTGTTACGTTTATCACTCTTGCCCATGGAAATGCCCAAGCTGACAGTGCTTTTGCTGAGTCATCAGAATTCTGACCTGCAGTCATTTCAACACTCACCTCCCCTCCGCAAATGTTAGGCTTTAATAAATCATCTGGAAATTAACCTCCAAAGACAACGAGCTGGTTTGTTGAATACAATCGCCCTGAACGGTATGAATTTTCTTCATCTTGACCAGTCCCTGGTTGTGCCCGGATATGCGTGCCTAGTGCAAGCACGAGTGGTGACAAAAGGCAGCAGCCCTCCTCCCCAGGTACGCTGAGGAGACCTAGTGCAATCGCTCGGCCGTCCGCGCCAGTCTGCGTGGGCTGTAAGATGGCTGCTGAGAGCGAGGTGTACAGATTTATAATTTATAAAGAGGTTGGCTGCAGAAGAGGCTGGAGTTGGGAATGACAGGAAACAATCATATGACTACGTCGACCTCAAAAGAACAGCCGAACGTGCAAATGTATTAAACTCCATAGATTGTCTTCGCCTGAAAACTAAATGCAATACTCCTCTGCGGGTCCATCTGGCTAAACACAAAACCACGGCTAGACAGAGAGATTTAAAGACATAGTGACTGAGATGGCCTTTATTTATTTTCTTGCAGCATCAGGTCGAGTTACTGTCAGACGTTGTCATATCAGCTGGAAGTAAAGGTGCAATGCCTGATTAAAAGGTCATTCAGACCTTTAAATACACAGAATAATATTTTTGAAGGGCAAAGCTGTGGTTAAATACACGGGCTCTGAAAAAATACAGGATAAGGAATTCTGCATCTGTGTACCAAGTTCTAATTAAAGATATACATGTAAAATTAAATGTCCATTGCGCCAATTCCCGATTTGGGAATGAATTACTAATCCACGCTTAAACAAAGAAAGAAAGCAAGCTTTTAAAATTGCATGGGTGGATCGAGTTAAATCTAAACCAATTTACGTGATGAAATCCATACATTTTACCACTCCAAGAATCAAGGCTAATTCCAGAGGAAAAGCGACCCTTCAGCCCGTTTAGCAGCTGAGCACGCCAGCGTACAAGCTTAAGTGCAGTGACCATCTACCGCCTGGCTGTATAAATCCAGGAGTCCCAGCTGGGGAATCAAACTCTCGGCGAGATTACAGTGCGTTCCTGGATCTCCATGCTGCTGGTGGGGAATCGTTATCCTGAGTGACAGGAAAGACAGATCCCCCTGGAAGCCAGGGGAGGGGTGGCGAGGAGCAGAACCAGAGTTGATCAGCGTGGCTTTGCTGTAAAAGCCTTCCCTGCTCGTGCCAGTGCAAATGCTGACAAACAGCAGGCTCGCTCCCAGGAGGATGCTTAGAAACCCGCCAGTCCTGGCTTCTCCAAGCGGGTAATGCCATAAAGCATAGCGCTCGAGAGAATTTATTCCTGCACAAAACCGGGATGAAATTACCTCCATGCTTCCAAACTCTACTCTGTGCCCTTCTTGACAGCTTTCTCTGCAGAAGAAGCAGCTCAAAGATTTGAAATTGGAAATTTTAATTGCTGCCTTGAAAAATCAGCTTCACACAGGGAACCAGGCATGCTACATTTTTGGAGGAGGCAGTAAAAAAAAGGTAACCGAAAACAACAGAAGCGTGAAAATCCCTTCATTTAAGCAGCAACAGAAAAATGGTACCGATGGATCCGCCCCGACTGCCCCACACAGACAGATAAACAAAGACCTTCGCTACACGTGTGTGCCCGCACACGCTGCCAGCACCATGAAAACAGCACGCTGGCAGGTGCTGTAAATTCCTTGCCAGAGACTCTGTTTCAATGGCTGAGCCCTGCATTTTCACAGCAGAAGCACTAATTAAAGACTGATGCTTCCTACAGCCCCCAGTGACCGACAGACTGATGGACCAAGGCACAGGGTGCCAGACAGACGGTACACTCTGCCCAGCCCAGCCCCATCCCTTGGGGAGCTCCTGCCTAAAAACGTGCTGGAGATGCCCCTCTCCTCGGCTGTCTGAGTCTCACAGTTCGCAGCTGCCTGAAAGATTTGGCTCAGAGATGAGGATAGTTGGCTGTTCCTGCTCGGGATTCCATTGCTTGGGGCGCAGCCCAAATCCACAGCCACATAACCAAGGCTCACTGTAAATCGTCTGTATTATTGTTTTCTGCAAGGAGAGGGAATCGCTTGGGTTGAGGTGAACCACATTCAGAAATGGAATAATAAAATATATCAGAGTGCTACATGATTGTGACCTAATGCTTTACCGATGTTAAAAGATGTTGCAGTATGTAAGAATCCTTTGATGTTTGATCCACAAACAAAAATCCTGCTCTGATTGAAGCAAAGTCACATGTCAGCTACAGCAAATTACTAGCCAGGTATGGCAGTCCTCACTCCTCTTGAGGAGTCCTGGCTCAACCAAGGCCCTTTGGGAAGTACATTGTGGCTGAGGTACCTGCAACAGGACCTGGGCTACCTGAGAGTCTCTACAAAGACACGATTAGAGAAACAGAGGTGAAGGAACCTTGCCCTTAACGAATCTCAACTCACATGGCAACGTAAAGGGAACCGGTGGATTTCCCAAAGCAGTGGGGCTGGGCACACAGGGGAAAAGGACTTTATGAAGGTCTGCACAGAGGCCCAGGAGAGCTTCTCACCCTGGAGGACAAGCCCTTGCTGAAATGCCTTCCACAAAGGCAGCAGTTTGGCACTTAGGTCAGAGAATGTACAGCACAAAATTGGGCCGGCTAAGTTACAGACTGAAGTTATATATGTACAGCAATACGTATCTCAATATTCACATATATGCACATATACAGTTGCACGCTCAGAGACAGAGAAGTCCAGTGCTCCATGCTGGCGAAAAAGTTCAGATGGAAGGTCACGGCCCCTGCATGAAATGCAGTTTGGATCAACCAGCCCACCCAGCAAACGCTGACCACCCCTGGCCAGAACCAAGTGACTGCATGCTTTCCTTATGCCTCCGCGAACGCGGGCCACACACCTCATCAGCCCCACAAAACTCACCCAAAGCAAACTGGCCTTTCCTCCACATCACGCCTTGGATTTCCAGTGCTGCAAGCTAATTTACGTGTCAGCTTGATTACACCAGAAATGACGTCAAATACACACACAGTGTTGCTCATACATAAACAGCGCGGGACCTTGTGCAAATCCACATGCTCCAGAGTTCACTTCCCATCCCTCTCCGGAAAGGCCCTTCCCTGGCCATGCAGCGGGCTGCCGGGCACGTGTGGCGGCACAGATCCAGCCCCACGGCTGAAGGAGGCTGTGTGTCTCGCTGAGACAGCAGAGTGACATGATCTCCTGACCCGCAGAGTGACACCATCTCTGCACCCAGAGGCAGGAACACTCCCAGGTGGCAGAGGCAGTCCCTGGGCTGGCGGGTAAGGGGATGCTCTGCCACTCGTGAATGTGGCCTGCACAGCATCTCCCCTCCTTACTTGCCTAAATACTGAGCCAAATACAGAGAGGAAAACGGTGCCTTCAAAGTATCTACTGCCCACTTTGTTCCGCTCATAAATATACATTACCTACAGCAATGACTTTGGGGAAAACCTCCCTATGCTCAGATTCAGCTCACAGAGTCTCCTTGAATGTTTTTCTTCAGGCAAGGAGGCTTGGGGGCAAAAAAAAACGTGTGTAAATTGCATAGGAAGGAAGGAAGGAAGGAANAGAGTCCAGCATGCGCAGCACATTTCTCCCTGACCTGGAGGTCTGCTCGGAGTCCCACCACCCTGACACCAAGAGAACCGCCTGCTAGCATGGGGCACAAGGCACAGAGGTGGCTGTGGCATGCACGCCAGCTGGCACGAGAGAGCTC
>VXBZ01001844.1:512-11782 GCA_013399135.1 Heliornis fulica | reverse complement strand
CCTCGGCCTCTGGCCACCCAGCTGTAGCCCCACGGGGGGGACATGCTGGCTCTGGATGAGGTGTGAAACTGTCTCTGAAGCTGCTACTCCCCACAGCTGCCAAAATCTCTGGCCGCCCAGCAACGCTGTGCTCCTGCTCGCTGTGTGCGTTATCAGGCAGTAACAGATGTCCTCTAATAACGAGCTTATTATTTGACTTAGCAGATAAAATGGGATGCGTACGCTGGGTCAGAAGCTCGGTGGTGAGTCTGCTTCCACAGCCCACCTTAAAATATATCTCCCCACACCTGAGCTATGGGCCTGTCTCCACAGCAAGGAGGAGATTTAACATTTATTTTTAAAGTCTGCTTTATTTGCTCTAAGAGGACACGCATCTGCGTGCTGGCGGTTATTTTTCCACTTGCGCTGCATATCTCTGAGGCCGTATTTGAGCCAAACCAGATTTAGAACATACCAGATTAGGAAACTCATTTGACTTTCTCTGCCGCCAGCTCCACTGAGTGAAAAGTAAACCTCCGCCACGGGACATGGCAAATAGACATTAAAAAGGAAAAAAGTACTCCTGACTCAGGGGCACGTTTTAAAAACCCAGCTCCTCCTGAACACCTGATTCAGAGGTAACCTTGGGAGGTCCTGGTGGGCTTAGATGGGGAATAAGGGATTTGTGCCCACGGTCACGAGAGAGCTAGAGCCCTGCTGCTGTAGGGCCAGATCCTGCCAGTGGGACTCAGCACCAGTAGCAGGCAGTAACTCCCCAGCTAAATCAATAGGATTAGTCTGAGGAGTAATGTGCTTCTCTACAGGAGAAAGAACAAGCAAACGTATCCTTCATTTACATTCAGCGCACACCATAGTTTATTTTATATATTAATTTTTTTCCTGCTTTATATATGAGATTAAATTTGGAGAATGGGTAAACAATTTCACTTTTCTGATCAGAAAAAAATGCATAACACCATTGGGGAAAACAGATGGCAAATACAGATCAGGAATCATAAGGAATCCAGACTAATGCTGTCAAAGGAAACCAGCTCAGTTCCTATCAACGTTTGTGACAGAGCCCCTCTCCGTGCCCATCAGCACCTACAGCTGGAACCAGCCCCTCTATCTTTCAGGAGAGTGGCCCACACGCCTCACCATCAGCCTCGAAATCCCAGGGGCAGCTTGAGCAGCAAAGCATTGCTTGCTCAGAGGCTGGCAGGCACAAGCGTCGCCCCAGGATGCAGGCAGAGCCCTGGAAGGGATCAAATCTCTTCTCCCCTTTCCCTCCTGGGCTGGGAGTAATTGGCTGTGGTCGCCTTCCAGCACACTCCCTCCCTTGTGCCAGCGCGGCTCTTTTGGCCAGCAAGTCCAGGGACAGAGCCAAGTCTCCACCTCTGCTGTCCCGGTCACTCCCAAGGGGAGCGATGGCTTGGCCAGTGGCTTCCCCGTGCCTGGCACCCGTCACACAGGGCTGGAAGCGCTGGGCCAACTGGGGTCGGGAACTCCTCCTGCCGTCTGCTACCCTGAGCGACGTTCCAGCTGGCCACGCTCCGGCCTCAGACAGGGGCTCCTAATGGCTTTCTGGAAAAGGCAGCAGGGCGCACATCAGAGGTTTGAGTTTTCGGGTTAGGGGTCTCTCCTATCTCCTATCTCACTGCCAAAGGGATTCACATTTCTCTCCCTATTTCTACACCCCTCTCGAGCAGCTCTTGCGGTTCTGTCGGTTTCTCAGCTATCCCTGCACCCCAGGATGGAGCTGCTAAGCCTGTTAGAGTGCCTATTCGGCTTATGTGACTATTTTGCACTTTTTTTCATTATTTATTATTTGCATTCCAGCAGCATCCAAGATCCTTGGGTAGGATGAGGGATTGTTTCTGTTGGTTCTGTCTGCCCAGCCTCTCAGCCAGTAGGTCTGGCCTGTCTCCTGCTTCTTCAGGGGCAGGGAAGGGCTCATACAAGCTCTAACGCAGTGCTACTTCAGAGCCGACACTGATGCTAAGCAGGTCAGAAAAGCCATCACTCAGTGCTCTCGTACTGACTGTGGGAATTAGTATCAAATAGACAAACATTTTATTAGCATAAAGCAGAATTGTTTGCTACTGAGGAAAGTTTTATAGATAAATTCTTGGATGCAGGTTTGTTACCAAAAGGCAACATAAAACCCAAGACCATACAATGGAAAAGACACAGAAAATTAAATAACCCACACCACCGCTCAGCTTCTGCTTTCGCTTAGGACCCACATGGTTACTTCTGCTGACTCTCATCTGTCAGACATTATCAACCAGAAGCATGCCTGCCTTCCGCAATGGATGCGCTACGTGCACACACCTCCCCCTCTCTTGCACACACACTGCCATTCACCTTCTCCCTAATCAAATCCCTGTGAAGACCATCCATCAGTCCCTATCATTTATCCTTCCCCCACACACAAGCTCACAAAACAGAATTATTCTTGTTAACATTCATTCCATTAATGAGAAATCCCTGCTGGTTCGTCATCCAGTGGTACAAGTCTTTGCACTCACAGGCTGACATCTCTATCATCCTCCAAACTGCTGCTCTGGGGTACTGTAATCTCTTACGGACTGGTCTCCAAGCAGAGAATAGGAACGCTTCTCAGTACCAAATCTACATTTAAATATCTTTCTCCTAGAGCTGCTGGGGCTTCAGCATCTTTTTCTCCTGCATGGAACCTAAAATCAGCGATGATGCCTCATTGGTTAGCTAACCGCTTCTGTCCTTTGGGATTTTTCATATGCTGTTGATAAAAGAGCCAGTGAAAAATACAGCCATTAAATGCTTGCCCTCTGCTTGCACGTTTCTTTTTCTGCAAAATTAAAAAAAAAGATGAAAAAAATAAATTCACTCCAACACACCACTTTGTCACGTGGGCTGAGGGAGGATTTTCAGCCAGTGCATCAGACTCATCACAGGTGCCAGATTGGCTCTCTCACAGGCCATGAGCACCATGTGCCATCTGATTAGATACAGGGAGAGAGGAACAGCAACACAAACTCGTATCCATCAGATCACCACAGTTCCAGACTGGAGGGGAGAAAACATCAAAAGATTGCACATGGCTCTGAACCCCATTAATTCCCGGGTATGTCATTTGACATTCTCAACAATGACAATTAAGACCTATCTCAGTGATTATTTACATGATACTGTCACCTCCACTGGACTCTGACCTCAAATTTATTTTACATCAGCTTCCGAGCAACCAGCTAGCTGTGATCCCCACCTCCCAGAGCTCAGATGAACTGGTGATTTAGGGGGAACAGGCTCTACATTACTAAGTTTATGTCACCAAAGCCTTCCCCCACCCACTCCCTGGTGGTTAGTGGCTCAAACCCACTACCCTTCCAAACACAGTGTCTCCTCTTTTGCTCACTCCAAAATCAATGGCCTTTGGCTGGTACCGCTTACTTTGGAGATCACATATTTAACAACATACACTCCCCGCCTCTCCTGCTCCTTCTCTGACCTCTAACTGCACCACGACAATCATGCTCTGCTCTCCTTGTCCCTTCTACACAGACGGCCAGAGCTCATCAGCTCCCTCTGAGCCTCTAACTGCCCAGGTTGCTCACTACCTCTGTCCCCCCATCTAGCAGTTACCAAACCACAGTTGCTTTGGGGTATTTCTTTCTGGATGATGGAGTAAATCCTTTGTGTTAAGACAGTGTAGACTGACATGCCGTTAGCACACTCTAGAGTCCCTAGGACATGTGAGACACACCAATGGAGAAACATCTAAGCCCAAGCAGTCATTGTGCAACAAATCATCATTTTCAGCAAGCATCCCCTCCTTCTTTCACATTTGTCAGCGTGTCTGTACATATGCATTTATCGTTTCCTCAGATCCTGGAACAACTTGTTTGGATCATGCAACTCCTCCCACACCACATGCTCGCCCCACTGACCCAGATTCTTTCCATAAATTCCAGTAAATTTAAAAAATGAATTAAATAAATGGGATTACCCTATCGACAGGGGGATCTGGAAAGCCCCACTTGCTCTCATCAAGGTCCCTTTCTGCTGTATGAAGTCTTGGCTTTCCCTCAAAGAAAAGCTGGGAAGGTGGTGAGCTCTTCAGCTGCCTCCCCTGAACAGCTATGGGCAAAGCTCCTGCTCATGGCAGCAGATATATTCTGTTTGCTTCTCACTGGGGAGACCTAACTGCCATGGTCGGCACTATCACTCACTGTACCCTTCCTGCCAGCAGATCACCTCCAGTGCCCAGTCGATCTGCCTGGTGGTAGTCCTATGGAAGAACAGGCATCTCCTCGCCAGTGCTTCGCATGTTACAACCAACCCTCAACCACTTTCCTATCCTTCTCTGTTTGAGACTCCGCACATCTTCCTTGCTCCTCCTCCAGCCCAATTTTAAAATATATCCATCCCGAACACCCTTGGATTTCCCATCATTTTCCAGTGTTTATTAAGTTCCTTCCTCCATCTCAGATTTTAATAGTGCTTTCCACTTCCTAAACCATAGAATAATCTCTCTTATCTCTGTACAAATAACTCTTAGTCAAATGAAATCTGCCAATGGTGATCCTACATAGGAGTACATCAGAGACCATGGCCACAGCACTCTGGAACCGGAAGGCATGCTGTCCTGTGAAGGGAGAGGTGCTAAGCCTTAAAATGCCCAACACTTCAGAGACTGAGATAAAGGGAAATACCAAGGAGAGCAGGGGAAATCATAAAACCCTACGGTGAGGAAGAAGGCATTTGATGAGCTCGCTGCCTGCCAAGAATGCAGTATCCAGCATGACCCAGTCTACCTTTATTCCTTTTACGTTCTCGTATCTCACTTGGCGCTGGAGTGTCTGGATAAATAGGACGGAACAGAGGAACTCCAGAAAACAGCACCAAAATTCAGCAGGCTTCACGTATACCTGGCTATGGATTTTTATAGTGTTAATTAAGAGGATGCCTAGGAGTTCCAGGGAGGAGAAAATATTTCCCATAATGTCTGAGAGTAGAAGTTAACAAGCCTGCTGGGATCTTTTCAGCCCCCGCAGAACCAAGGCTTCAACATTATTAAATGGTTGTCGCATCTAAAGTACGGTGCAACATAACTCAATGCACAACGGAAAGCGCAGGATGCTGAAATGGGGGATGGCTTTTGATTATGCCGCAGAGCAATTCCATTTCAGGACAGGTGTTTGCACGTGACTGAACGTGATATGCCTATGGAAAACAATCCAGGTACCTGAAGGAAAAGAGAGGATAGACACAGCCGGATGGCTCCCAAATAGCAGACAAGTGTCAAACAGAAGGGCACGTTTCAAGACACTGTAGTTCAGCACGACCATTCAAAGCAGATGAGCTATCAAAAATACATTATGCAGCAGAAGCAGAGAAAGGCTTCCTTTGGATGGTGGTACTACCCACAAGACATGGTACCCAAGAGTGACTGTTAAGCTGGTGACTCAGGAGTTGTCAGCAACTGAGGTCACATCCCAGGGACTTTCTTACGGTGACACAAGTTACTTTCCTATCTTAAAAAGCCTATCTTAAAGCCGTTCTCCACACAACCAGCAGTCACTTCCCACTGCAACCAATGATCAAAAGGACTAGCCTATATTTGATGGGACTTTAGGGCGCACATCCTATGTTTGCCCACCTAGAAATATTTCACCAAGCTTAGCCTTTACCATACCTGCATGTTAGATTTGGCAGACTGCTAGTTCTCTTACAGGCACAAAGTTGTAGGATAATTGGAAATGATTTGGCTATCTGCCAAATGCATAACAGGGCACAGAAATTAATATCTGCCTTTTGTTTAACCCTCTAAACCCCATTTTTTTAAAACCAAAAACACAACATCAAGAGCTTGCTCTTCAAAAACAACTGCTTTCTGATACCCTAATTCATTCTCCAAGTGAGCAAGGTCTTCCCTGAATTCAGTAAAGTGTTCACCTAGAAAACAGTCAGTGGTCCAAACCCCCCCCAACATGAGTATACATGAACATGCAGACAAAAACTGAAACTGCTACGCACCCTGAATGAGCGGTATATAACACGATCTTCACGTACCTACCAGCTTAAACAAGTCTCCCTATAGGAACAAGGTGTGATGTGCACAGCCCACAACATTTTAATGTACAGAGAATTGGTAAGATTTTTCCAGAAGTACTGTAAGCTGGCATAGGAGTCCAAAAATCATGACGGTCCTATGCACTGAAATACGTAGTCCAAAGTGACTTAAAACACTGAGGGGGGAGAGTGGGGAGGAGGAGAGTGGAAAGATATTAAAATAAAGTATTTATTATGCAAATACCTGCTCTAGGAAAAAAACCTGCTTCTTTGACCATCTTTCTCACCACCCATGCAACTCATCCAGCCTGAATGACACACAAATATTTCACTATACCAACTTAAAAAAAACAGACTAAACAAGCCCTCGCAACACTGAGGTTCAAAGTCTGGTGCAGAAGCCTATTGCCACAACCACATTGCCTCTATCGGTACTTAGACAAAGGTGCAAAGAACTATTCAGTGCAATCGAAAGGCGGAACCATCACAACCAGTTAACCCTGCTTACCGCACGGTCAATTTTACTGGCAAACGATCACAGCCCAATGATTTAAAGCAAGGAACTTCCAGTGCAAGTAGAAATTAGTGTTTGTGTGAAAGGGGCTGCTAAACCCTTGACTGGCCTATCATTTTACCAAATTCCTTGAAATTCTGTTCAGTTCAGTACCAAATCCCACCACTACAAGATCTCCTCAGGCAGGATAAACTTGTTTTTCCTCCCCGTTTATCAAACAAACTATGCTGTATCAAACGGCAGTTTATAAAATGTATACTCTGTATTGAATGCAAATGTCATTCATGGGATTTGGGCACTTTCTTTGCTTTGTAAAGATCCTGCAGGGAAAGGGAAACACCAACATATAAAATAGTAAACCAGACAACACAACATCCAATTCCATTAGAGATGACATCCAGCTCCCATTTCAGTGGTTTCCACTCGGTAATTTGCCAGAAGCTCAACTCTGATGGACTCTCAGCATCTTCCTTCACCCCACGTCTCCCACCAACCGCAGCGCAAGATGTTATCCTAGCGCAGAAGGTCAAATAGCTTCAATGAGATTTCCAAGCAGCAGAGCAGAGATGCCTGCAGCTGCTGTGGTCTCTGCTGGAGGTGACAGGAGGTCTCATGTTGTCCCCAAGAACCTCCAGAGGTCAAAAGGAAAACTCTTCACCGAACCTATGTTTGTCACAAACCTTTAAAATCTGGATGAAAGTGACAAACACCCAGATGCAAAACGCCTAGCAAAGGTCACATCCTGTTCCGCCTCTTGTCTCTGCTGCTCCAATGCCATCACCGCAGGAGCGTGCACCGTGTCAGAAGCCCTGAGCGAGAGCACCGCAGCCACGTGGCGAGGGCCCCTGCGCAGCACCACACCAGGCACCCATTTCAGCGCCAGGCACCCTCCCTGCCAGCTCAGGCCTGGGAACAGGAAAAGAAAAGCATCTTGGCAGAGTGCAATGGGAATGAACGAGGAAGAGAGAAGAAACACTGGCCTGCTGGGCCAGTAGGGGCTTCACAGCTAACAGCCAGCGTGAACCGTACTCGGGGCAGATGGCGGCTCTTGCTCCAGCTGTAAATGCCCTGGGACAGGGACTGCTTTTTTGCCTGCTTGCACAGTGTTTAATGCATGGGGAGCCTCAGCCAGAGGGCTACAAGGCAGCAGCGTGGAGGAGAGAAACACTGCCATACAGCAATGCTTCAGTGAGGAACAGCAGCGCAGGCTGTGAGGTGATCTTTCTTCTCACCTCCCAGGTAGCCACTTGGATCAGGTTAGCTGCCTGCACCTCACAAACCTCTCCAGCCCCCCCTTCATGCTACTCAACTGCATCGTGCCGCTGCCTAACTTATGCATGCATTTTAAAGCTAGATAGGCAGCAGGGAAATTGCTTCCTCTGAGGCCCCTACTAATTGACCCCTATCCACAGAGCTCAGCAGTCTTCCCTTAACAGCATTCACATGTGCTACTGAAACACGAAGCGCAAGTTCGGAGGTTGCCAGCGCAGCCTCTCTCCCCTGTGGCAACACCATATGGTGTTAAGATTTTCAGGATCAGACGCCGTGCCTGTTGAAATCAATCATCGCAGCCCTATCCCCGGCGAAGGCCACCTCAAGCTCCCGCTGGCTTGAAAGGCGACTCGGCGAGGTGCCGCAGATTTGGATGCCAGTGTTCACTATCTCAGGTCGGTACGCAAACATTTAATAGCGCACGTTATCAATTAGCAGAGCCATTAAGATTAAAGCAAGCGGCACCAGCTACGATGACAGCACACCCAAAGGCAGATACTTTGCCTCTGGGCCGAACCCTTCAGACCCTGCCAAAGGGAGCCAGCCCCTCTCCCTGACTTTGCTGCCATGCTAGTGCAAACGAGGAACGGGGCAACGGAGATGTGTAACGCTGAATTGGGACAGTCTACTTCAAAGAGAGGGGGATGTAAAGTAACGTCAGGCTCCTAATCTTCATAACCTGCAGCAGAAGTTACAGCCGCAAACACCAATCAGAGGAAAATAAGTAGTCTCTATGGGTAAATAAAGATTATGTCTCTTTAAACCAACTATAAATCTGAGTGAACACAGAATATACATACACAAGTAGGCAGCGTGCAACGTGACATCAGTCTTATTTTTATAGATTTATTATTACCGTACATAAAATTTCCTAGTAATAATAACATTCTATGAAAATACTAGAGCATTAGGACACTTTTAACGTGAAAATAGTACAAGAAAAAATAGGAAAAAATAATTCAAGTGTTTAAAAAAAATGCTGGGAAGCATTCCATTAAAAATGCGTGGGTCAGGGACTGGAAAGCATTTGTGTGAATCTGTCTTCAACTCCATGTACCAACCTTGAGAGTTATATCCTATGCCTTCAGTGCATCAGCAGAAGAAGAGTTTTAAAGGAAAAAGAAAGAAATGGTTTCCATGGGATCAGCCAGTTTACTGTTTATTGTTATTATTCTCATTTTTGTTTATTTCGGTTTTAAACACAGTTCCACCCCCTGCCTTGAATCATCTCCACAACTTGCCACCACAGTCAAATGCAATTCGCAAACGCATGGTGAACCATGACAATGCCTGGAGACCATGCCCACTGAGGTGCCAGGGGATCACCCCTGCAGAGCTGCCGCTTGCTCAGGAGCAGGGGGCCAAAGGAACCCCAGCAGCTGGCTCTGAGAGTAGGCTGCCCTCACCCACATGCTGCTGTTGCGGTGCCCGCAGGGAGGGCCTGTCACTCTCTGGACACCCTTCCACCTGGTGGCCTCACAGCCAGAGCACTGCTGCTGCACACATGCTTCAGGCAGCCCTGCTGTCACTCTTTATTATTTTTAAAAATTAAGAAAAAATAAAATCAAAAAAGAGAGGAAAAAAAATGAAAAGAAACCAGACATGACATAACAAAACCACCCATAGAAGAAAGTTGCTCAGTTCAGGCGCACTTCTTCTCCAACCAAAAAAATACAATTCTGCACAGAAATTAGCCACATCCTGTGACAAACTTTGCGATGGGCCACAACCTGCAGAGAAGCGATGCCTGACTGACTTCTCCACAGCTGGGAAGAGAAACCCGTTTCTTTCGAGTCACGCTATCGTAGCAGCGGAGCTTTTGTGTTTACATGTCTGACGGAGCACAACAGGGGAGAGAGAATGCAGGAAAGAAGTGAAGGCAGGTGGTTATGAGAGTACACAAGTGGCTAATAAAACCACGGCTTTTACTAGTCACAGTGGTTAAACAATTTTAACGGGCGGCATTCTCATAACACACTTGAGCAGTTTTTAAGGCTGTCGAACACCTCTGTCGAGCGAGGAAATTCTGGAAGCGTGCTCGGAGATGCACGCAAACCCACAGGAAGATCTGATAATGTACAAATTCATTTCTTCCAGAGATAGCTCACTTTCTGCGCAAATCGATAAGCCATCCGATCCTATCATTTATCACAAACATTAAATCCCAGCAGCAGCCTGGTTTGCAAGCCTAATGATGGAACCTGGTGTGCAAAGGCACCCCCTGGGTGGTGAGGGGGCAGGAGGGATTCTTCAGGTCTATGGTCAGAGAAGTCACTGTCAGACTGTACTCAACACCATGATCCATCCTTAACAGACCGGGGCAATAGGTAACTTCTTCACAAACTTGGTACAAAACCAACAAAATCGTATTATTGAGAAAACCGAGGCTTGGAAACCCAATCTAGTTTCTAGCACCTGGGAAGTCCACCCTGATTTCTGCATTAGCGATGCTGGGTCATTAAATAAAAAAGAGCTAAGAGGGTGCAGAGCTACACAAATCAAACTTTCAGCAAGGACAGCTCACTCTTGCAAGGAGGAATTAGTGAGCTGGTTTGATAAGGCTGGTGAGGAAGGTGTTAAAATGCTATCAGCCACGTGTCAGTTAAACCCCCGAGTGTTGCGTCTGTCCCATGGCAGTATGGATACCAACGCCGTTACCTCAATTTATTTAACGCCAAACAAATTAACGGGCTCCTGGTGGTGTTGCTTTTCCCCTGGAATCCCTCGTCCCACCTCTTCCTCTTGAAGAGAGTAGTGACCTGGGGCACACGCCACTCTGCGTGCACACACACACACACACACACCCCCCACACACACGAGGGAAGTTACAATTTCTCACTGAGTTGCTAATTTCTGTGACTGCACATCTTGATGTCACCCAGCATACGCTACTCCTCTGTACTAAATCCATCATCCTCGACACCTTCCGACGCATCCGATACGCGCGCCTAAGCGGCAACACTGTAATTTTAATAATGACAAGGGATTAAGTGTGATTAGTCTTCCCTCCCGCTTGTTCCCCTAGCCTAACGGCACCAGCCAATTGGCGCCTTCCTCCCGGGTGTGTGTTTGGGTTCCCATTGTCTGCTGTGCCCGGCGCGTTAACCGCGACGCCTGCGACACGGGACCTGCCTGTCTCTCGCACGTCTACCGAGCCTGAGAACCCGTCGTTACAGCTCCGGAAAAGGCGATACGTCGGCAGCTCCGGGGACACGTCGTAAAAATAACCGTACGCGCAGCCCAGCCATACCTGCGCTATTCTGCCGGCGTGTTTCAGGCACCGTGAGCGGTTTATTTTGTAAAAGATAACCGCCAAAGAGGTCACCCGGGCACATCTTACCGAGTACCGGGCCCTACGGCCAGCTGTCTGTCCCGGCCAAACGGCTGCCGGTCACGAACTCGCCGTTCCTCTGCCCCCGAACCGCCGCCCGCGGGAGCCCGGCGCCCG
>VXBZ01001843.1:58972-91169 GCA_013399135.1 Heliornis fulica | reverse complement strand
TACCTCTAAACCAGCACAAAACTGAATATTGGTATTTTGGGGGATTTTAAGACGAGTTGCTGGCATTTTCTACTTTAAAGGCAGCTGTTGAGTTAGAAGGACTAAAGTGTTTTTTTTTTAATCTAAATTTATGCTAACTGTGGAAAGAGTTTAGCTGCATTTTTGTTGAGAATTGGGTAGACAGGATCTACATGTATATGAATATATGAAGGGACAAGTATTTTTATGCATTTAGAGGAAGAAAAGGAAATAAATAAGTGTAGTAGGTAAATATTACAGAATGGTTGAGGTTGGAAGGGTCCTCTTGTCCAACCTACCTGCTCAAGCAGGACTGCTTAGAGCAAGTTGTCCAGACAATTACATAGGTATGAAGGAGAAATGAAGATACTGAAATCTTTGATTCAACCTACATTATCTAAGCATATCTTAAAACTGTAGATCTTGCATAAATTTTAGCATGCCATAGTGCAAAAATGCTAGGAAATGCCAAAGTAATAAAAAAGGATTTTACATCAGTACAGCAAGATTGGACCATTTTTTTTCATTTAGACAGTGCAGCTCTACCCCCATTTAATCGGGCACTGAAAATACTAGAAAATATAGAAGTGGAAGATGATAAATTCAGCAGGAATTTTTCAAGCCAAAATAAAAGTAAGAATTCTTCTTACATTGAAATTAAGGATAGCAAATTTTGAAACCCTTGTCTGTTGGCAAGAAAATGGCATAAGCCTGAGGTCTTAACAGGCGGACTCAAATAAATACACAATGTGGAAGGACCTTGTGTGTTCTTCTGTACCAGAAGATGCCTGGTACTTTTGACTGAGTGGTGTATAGAACACTTGAAAGAGGAGTTGTGAGCAATTTGTTTTTAAGAGGAATGTATCAAATTGGCTGGGATCACTAATGGATTTTGAAGAATCTTTACGTTAGTTGAAGTGGTAAAGAAGCAGAGTAACCAATTTGAAGAAAAATAAGTTGATTTTACTTTAATTAAAAAAAAAAAAATCCTGGAAAGACCAAGGAAACAATGTTCTGGTCTGAAATGTCATCAGAAGATCTGAACATCTTAACAGTAGGGCAAGACAGTGCCTTTACTAAAAGATAATTATTTGTCTAGTTGGATATTTGGTTTTTACTCTGCTTAAGACTAAGAATTGTTTGTCGGTGTCCCTCATGGGATTATTGAAAAATGAGCTATGGGAATGGTCAGTGAGCTGTTGGTAGTTGGAGGACAGTTTGTGCTTTTCAATAACATGCTTTAACTCCTGGTGTGCACTGAAGTGGTCAGGCAGTTGTCCCCTTCGAATAGAAATATTCTGTATTAACACACAGTAATGTTAGAGGCCATTAAGGCAAAGGGAAGTATCAACTGGATTATTCTGGAGTTCCTTGGCAGTACTGAGGCTTGATGTATGCTGATCTGGAAATTGCCAAGACTGCAATGGAAAAATGTCTGGTGCCACATACATGTAAGAGCTTACAGCTGAATAGAATTCAACACTCAGTTGAAATGGGAAAAATCTTTCTGATAAGTGAATGCTTGACATGTTGGCATCTAACATTTCAGAATAAGAGGCACAGATATGTGTGATATTGTTAACATGCACATTTTGTCTGTGTCCCCCTAAGGTTGCTTCAGCTGTAGCAATAGAAAATTAAAGTGATGGACAGCAGTTACTCCTGTGGCAAAAACTTTGGAAAGTTGAACTACTTTGCTGGCAGAAGGGGAGGTATACAGCGTGACTGGCAGCATAAGGGAGGGCAGAGGCTAGAGGAGCTCTCATTTGCATGAGATGGTATGCAAAAATCTTTGGACACTCAAATGTAATGCATTTGCAACTTCTCAATGCAAGATGCCAAAGTCAGAAGTGCAAGTTGAGACAGGAGAGTGTCATTGTCACTCTTCATAGTAAACTAGCAGTGATCATCTAGTCACTGACTGACAGGATTAAGTATAAACTTCTTAATCCAGAAATAACCATCTCTGGGTCTCATTCATCTTCCTTTAAATATTTAATATTGTGAAGAGTTATAAAGGTTGATAAGCATTAAAATACCTCACTGGGTTTTTGACAATTTTTTTTTTCTTTAGCTGAAGACTCAAAAAGCACTTCAGGCTCTTCAGTAGCTCAACACTTGAAGACTACTGTCCATTGTGAGATAATCCTTTTGTTAAGATCTCCATATGGCTGCAGATAGGTTAGTGATCTGCTTGCCATTAATTCACATAACTTTGTCATTAAGAATTATCTAGGATACAAAGAGTTATCAGCAGTTAGTCTTTAATATTTGGAGCTCTAGAGTTGAGGTTTTTGGGAAGATTAAGGTATATGTTCTTGGATGTCAGAGTACTTGCAAATATTCTTCTTGCATGCTGAAGCAAATATCTGCAGCAGTATGAGACTGCCCAAGCTGTGTGTCCTGAACTTTCATAGAATGGTTTAGGTTGAAAGGTACCTCAAAGATTATCCAGTTCCAACCCCCTGCCATGGGCAGGGACACTAGCCCAGGGTGCCCAAAGTCCCACCCAACCTGGCCTTGAAAACTGCCAGGGATCCAGGGGCAGCCACAGCTTCTCTGGGCAACCTGTGCCAGGGCCTCACCACCCTCACAGGGAAGAATTTTTCTGTAGGAGAGCCCTCTTGATCATCACCTCCCTTGGTGAGTCTGATTTTGAAGCAGCCCAGGGCACAGTTGACTTTCTGGACTGCAGGTGTGCATTGCCAGCTCATGTTTAGCTTCTGGTCTACCAGCAGCCTCAGGTCTGTCTCAGGGCTGCCCACAACATTCTCTGCCGAGCTTGTAGTTGTGCTTTTCCTTATCTAACCTATCTGCTTCCCTCTCTCATGGCAAAAGATACTTAAGCACTTTATTTAAGCTAAATAAACAGGGTTATGAATGCTAATGTTTACTGCTTCTGCTTTTTCTACTAGAAGAAAAAGGTTAGAAACTGAAGTCAGGAAATAAGTAGAGTCCTGCATCAAGTTTTCCTAGAGCCTCCATCAGATCCCGAAGAAGCAGGAGTTGATAAGTAAAAGAATGCAGACATTCTGATTGTAGCGGCCTGTTCAAAGCCTCTGAAGGGTAGTGCTGCTATAAACAGAAGAATATAAATTGTGTCATTGCACAAAGCTTCAGTTGAGTTGCAGTTCCTGTAACTCTTTTGTGTTAGAATTGACAGATTTCCAGAGAAGTTCTGCCAGTAGCTGCCAAAAGAAAAATAATAATCCTCCTTTGGTGGGATGGAGAGAACAAAGGGAAGTGTCTTACTGAGTTCAAGAGCTTTTTAGTACCTATGTTGTATGGAAGAGAAGCTCTATATGTTAGTTTATGTGACTATTAGCATGATTTCCATGGGGATCTGTTAGCATTAATACAGCCATAAGAAAATGTGTGGATGTTATTAAACAAATAAATGTGCAAATCTTTAACGTTGTGGCCTCCAAGATAAAATGTACAATTTCTAGGAAAATGTTTGCCTTGATTTTAAACAATAAGATGTTGCTTGTTCAATTAAGTTGCACCCATATATTTGTGCAATAGAAATTGGGAAATAATTTTCCAGTATGACTTCAGAGTCATGTAGCCATCCCTTGGAACAATTAACATAATCTGTTCCTGCCTTACAGTGGGAGTTGCATTTCCTGAATCATTAGATTTTCCTTTTCTAGATTTTACTTAAAATTTGTGATTAAATGAGCTTGCAGTGCAGGGTTCTTTTCATTCTCTAATTTTGCAAATTTTACTTAAGTTTATACTGGTTTAAAGTGCTTTCAAAATAACTGTCATAAACAGATATTTTTGGACATTTTCAAGTGCTAAGCAACTGTGTAGCACAAATACTTTTTTATTGCTCGTTTTTCTTAGTCAAAGCTCAAGTTTTATCTTAGTTGATGGCTCCTTCTCCCTGTAAAGTTAATGTCATCTGGTGCTGTTCTGAAGGTGATTTATTTCTGTTTCTGCAGAATTATATACACTTAAAACAACTTTAAGTGTTGTTTTAAGTTTTCAGTGGTTTTATTTTGCTATTTTCAGTTAATTACAGTAGCATTTAATTCCACTTAACTGGAAATCCAGATTATCAATGCTAAATGTGTGACTTAAGCAGCTTCTCAAATTTCCAAATCAGTAAAATTTGCAAGCCTCACAAACTAGGAAAAGGAGGATTGTAGACTGAAAGGATTTTCAGTCATGCTTAGGGGAGAGCTACAGGGGGGGTGTTTGATTCCTGTTTCAGAAAATGCATGCCCTACTAAACCTTTAATACATTCTTGGTGAGATTTTTCCCATCATACTACTGTATAATTTGGAGCTAGTATTGTACATTTCTCAGGTGAATTTTAAGGTTTTGGCTTTCTGTGTATTTGAAAAAAAAAAGTCTTGCAACATGTGTACTTGAGAGATCACCTTATTATCTGCTGGTGACTCACAGTTCTGGCAGCAGACAGCTGGAAAGAGGCAACTTGCCTGTCTTTCCCCTCTTGGATTTGAAATAGCTAAAAAGGAACATTTTTGTGACACAAGGTGTTTTCATGTGATTCAGCTGAACAAAATTCATATCCAAGATAAGGTGGTGGGAGCCAATAAGCTTGGGGGAAGAAAAGCTGCATGTAGTTACTCAGGCATTTTGCATTTGGAGTATTCTTCTTCCTGTTTTCTTTCTTCTACTATTCAATGTGTGAAGTAAATAAAAATACTCTTAAGTTTGGGTCTGTGCTATTTTGCTTAATCTAAGTATTTATCTGCAGGTTTAGAATGTAGGGGTGTTTTTATGTGATTTAAAATTTGGGTTTATGAAAGTATACTGCTGCTTTACTGCACAGAGGGTCTATATTTAGTTTTCTGAACTACCTTGGTTTGATAGAGTTGACGTTGATGTCAATGTGATGAAGGCCCCTGGGTGTCTTTTTGGAAGTAATGGAAGAGAGATGTGAAGGCTTTATCCCTGTAGTGACAGTGGATGCTGGAATTAGCAGGGAGGAACATGAAGTGGTAGGTAAGTATGTGAAAGGGGTGGGGGGGGCAGTGCACAATGATGTAAATTTTTGTTTGGATGAGAATAGTCTGGAATTTAGGCATCTAATCAGAAGGTTTTCTTGTAAGAACACTTCCTTTATTCTGTTAGGTGGCAATTCAAAAATTTATCTTTGTGTGTGTGTCGGTAGTTACTGATTCTGCCTGCCTTAAGTTCTGTCACTGATTTAGTGATAGGTGCTTTCATACATGTGCTTTAAATTTTTGGCTTCTGAAGTGAAAAGGTTGAAGAATTTGGCTTTAAATTCATTGTAACACGGATGTATTCATGCCAGTCTGATCTAAGTTTTGTTACAAAGTTTTTATGTTACAAAGTTTTTATGTTACTTTGCATTGTAAATAGCCTACTTTATTTCTAATAGCTTAATCGTCATGAGGATAAAATCTTTGGTGGTGTGTTATTTTAGACTTTTAAAACTTTCTTTCAAGGACTATGCTGGCCAACATTTAATAAGATATTAATGTCCATAGCTAAGCTGCTGCTCTTACTGAATTAGGAATGAGGCTTATTGAATTGGAAGCAGTCTTTGTATTTTCTTTCCCACAGTTGGCAGTTTTTCTGAGCTCTTAGGCAATCTGTAGTTAAATACACATGTTGTCCAAAGAGAACATCCTTAGAAGACAGCTGAAAGAATTGATAACAGCAACTTCTTTAAGTATCCATTCTGCTGCTGTAGACAGATGTAGTAGAAAACATGTGCTTCCCTATAGTAATTCTTTCAAAATATGTTAAAAGAAACATACTTTAGTGTTTTCTGTCTGCTCTTGAGGTTACGCAGAGTTTAAAGGCTGGAAGAATCAAGGTGTATTTTTGAAGCCAACTGGCATGTAATGTTTTTTTGACTGCCGTTTTATGCTGGTGGCATGATGAACTTGTATGCTTTATCAGCAGCTTTCTTTTGAACAATTAGAGTGAGAAGTCTAAAAATTCTGAATGTCTCTATTTTACCCCTACATAAATGACCTGCCTAAAGACTACATGGCTCCATCTTTTTTATCTCTGTCTTTAAAACCCATTTTGAAAAGACTGGTTTTATTGATATCCGTGTTTTCCACTTGCATGCTAGAAGAGGGAAGGAAAAAAACCAACAACCCATACCCACAAAAGAGCTTGTGTAAAGGATACTGGACTGTAAAGGAGAAGTTGTGATGCTGGAAGCTTCTGTGTAGGAGAATTACTGGTGGAACATAGGTTTTATGCACATAGTGTTCTTGAAAACTATATACATGAAATTATTGCAACTGTATTTGCCGTATTTAGTAGTAAAGAAAATGAAAGTAAATGCTCAGAGGAAGGGGATTGCTATCTATCCAGAGCTACTGGTGTGGGAGGAACTTTTCTGGTATCGGTGCTACAATAACACAAAACTTACTGGAAATTATCAGACTGATTTTTATCACTTCCTCAGTCCCACTTGTAATGGAGGGGGGGTGGGTATGTATACATATATATAAAATATTTTCCTTGGTTTAAATTATACTGGTTTTAAATCATTTATGTTCTGTGAGATTCCTTAAAATCAATTTCTTTTTAAGGTGATACTAAATACACCTCGTTTTAAGATGCAAAAATTTAAAGCCTGGGGGTTTTAAAAATATTTTTGGGGAGTGAGGTGTGTTCTGTTTTTGGAGTCTCTGGTAGCAGATAAAAAATGAAAATAAAGTTAGTTTATGGAAATCTTGTTTCTAGGCCTGTGTGTTCTAACTGTTCCAATCCTTGGTAACACATTTAAGAAAGGCTTGTTTAAGGAGGAACTTTTTCACTGTGAGGGTGACAGAGCACTGGAACAGGCTGCCCAGAGAGGTTGTGGAGTCTCCTTCTCTGGAGACATTCAAGACCAATCTGGACATGTTCCTGTGTGATCTACTCTAGATGATCCTGCTCAGGCAGGGAGTTTGGACTGAGTGATCTTTCGAGGTCTCTTCCAGCCTCTAATATTGTGTGATTCTGTGACTCTCAAGTTATGTGTCTCACTAGTCGTGACAGTATCTGTTGAAATAAGTCGTCCTTGGTGCCTGCTTGTGTGATTTTTGGGCTCAGAGTTAAGGTGGGTTTCATATACCATATTGCCTAGAGAGCACATAGGGTTGTTTTGGTTTGTTTTTTAAGTTGTGCAATTTAGTAAAAGTTGACAAAGACTGATGTCTCAAAACTGTAATGTAGCAAATTGTCACTCTTCCTTATAGAAGTAGCTATATAGTGTTAGTAACCACAAAGCCTTTCACTCTAGAATGGAATAATAATGGCTAGAAATTTCTCATTAATTCCTCTAAATGTCTGTTACATCACTGGGAGCGTTTGTTGCTCTGTTACAGGAAGGTGATGCTATAACTTGCTCAAAAAGAAAAGTGTAGATTTTTAAAATTAGAAAATAAGACTTGTGTACTTATATTAAGTAATCAGTGCAAGTTAAATAATAAGTGTGCTTAGACAAGGACTGCAGTTTAGATTTTATTTTGCAGCTTTGTTTCAAACTTCTGAATATATTTAGTGGCTTCCTTTTGTGGTATTTTTATGCAGGAACATTACACCTCATTTCCCATTGAAAATGAAACTTAGGTATTTTCTTGAATAAAAGACATTCTTCAGCTTTACAAGTAAGAGACCAGTTGTTCCCTTTCTTTTGAAGAATTAAGTTTCCTTCTAGTGCATTTAAGTAAGCTAAAAAATGTGCGGATAAATGTTAGTTATTTAAATTTTAAAAGTAATTCCCTGTTTACAGATGCTATAATTTGACAGATTTTTATTGGACTTTTCGTGTGTTTTGTTAAAGTATATATAAAGCTCGTTAGCTGTCTCATGTTGGACTCTTACAAATGTCTGCAACACCTGTCACCCTCACTTCCTGTTGCGTATATTTTTTAGAAACACTGGAGTGGATAATTTCTTACATGGTTCAGACTTTGAGAAGCTTCCTAAGTGATTTAGTACAAGCTATAGATCCTGCTGAGGTTGGAATGTATCAGTCAAGCTCTTCAAGTTAAGCAAACAGTTATTTATAAAATTAATTATGAAATCTGGTTTTGGTACAGACACATTATTATAGATTTATGTGAGGCTGGTAGTTTTGCCAGGATTGACCTGTAGGGATTAAGATCCTGAGCTTGAAAAGAGCTGACAGCAGTTGAGGAAAAACCTGTGCTAATGGTTCTGCTGTACTTAGGACAGTGCTTGAACTTCAGTGGAAAGACAGGCATGAAGGTCTGTGCAAAAAAGATAGTAAGTTTTTTACACCATGGAAGAGTTCATGGTGGGGGAAATGCCTGCAATTAACTGTTCCTTAGAGCAGGTCTCATTCCATAGCTGGGAGCAGAACCCAATGTTCCTGAACCTTGTTAGGCCAATGACCCATTACATACCTCTGAAACAGGTGGCAAGATATGCTTCACTTACCTCTGGGTTTTTTTTGTGGAAAGTGGTGTCATGTATGCTTGCTGTGTATGTGCTGGCAGAGGACTATGTAGCTAGATCTGTAATATTCAGACTTGGTAGTGACTTGAGACAGTAACCAGCAGAATTTTGTAAAATTTGTATTTTTATGTGTGAGCTGCAGATAGAAATGTAACTCCACCCTCCTGTGTGCATGCTTCCAGATTACTGACACTCCTGTTGTAAAGAAAGAAAATGAAACATTTGGTCAGTGTTGTGTATACAAATGAGAACTCTTACTATCATCTTTCCCTTTTATGAGTTGGTTTTTCCAGCAGACTGTACAGTGGTTTCACTGAGTATGGTTTATCTCCCCCCTTGCTGCATGCTACAGAAACCTTACCTTGAAGTATACTAGCTTCATTTTTATTTTTCTTTTCATTGCTGGTATCCTCAGTGTTGTAGGATTCTTCCTCAAACTTACCATAAAACATTCAAAAGGAAATAAAACACAAGACTGTTAAGATCCAGAGCGATTGTTGAGGCAGGCCAACTATATTTATGAATGAAGTTTAGTTTTGTTAGAGTATCCGAATGTATTACAGGTTATAGTGCAAAAGTACAGCTTGATCTGAGATGAGTCGAGAAGCCTGAAATAGAGGGAGTGAAGAATTACTCTTGCTTGAGTTTGGTTTTCAGTGTGATATTTTAATGCAGTGAAAATTGTATAATACTTACTGGGGAGTGATGTTATGCTTTTGAGATTATAACTGTGGAAACATGTTAGAACTTAAAATTGGATGCCTGGCTGGTCAGAAATGTCTAGTGGTTTTTATTCAGACTGCTTAAGGAGCTTGGGCTTTTTGGAGTAGTTACTTTAGTCTGCAGTTGCATTACTGCTCCATATGGTCCTCTGAAAATGTTACCTCTTTCAACACCCAGCATGTCAGTAAGACTTTGAATGACTGGGGAGGAGCATTTTTTATTAACCATTAATATATAAATATATAATATGTATACTTATTATTTTATCACTGGGGACCAGCCATTTTTGTTAATAAAATTATTTTTTATTAACCAGTTTGGTAGCAGGTAAACCTTTGGTTCTTTGATGCTTCAGAGAGGTAGGAGAAGATGCATCTTGCCAAAGGCAACTTTAATTAAGTAAATGCTGTTTCCTTAACATTATACTAAATATTTTGTATTTTGTAATAAATGTGTACAAAACAGTTCAGTTGTTACTTGTTTAATTGCATGTTCAGGTGCTCAACAGCTTTTGTTATCTAGCTGAGCTGTTAGCTGACCTCTAAACCAAGATAATGATGTAGGTAATTTGCACAACATCCTAGAGTAGAAATCTCTATATACAGTCCTGAACTGCAGCATTTCTTAATGGAGAGTTTTGGGGATTTGCAGTTTAGGCTTGTATACTTGTCCTTTGCCTTTGTTATAAATGCCTTCTAGATTTGTGTCTAATATTTTAATTTGCTTTAAAATATTATGTAGTAGTTTCAAGACAGATACCTGTCTGATTTTTCTTTTTAATATCTAGTTAAGGGTCTGACATCGCTTTACAAGGCAGCATTTAACTTAATGGAAAGCTGGCAGAACTGCTATATATTTTTTATAAAATACAGCCATTTTTTCACTCTTAATCTAATTTAACTTGCTGATGATGTAAGGTCTCTGCCATCAGCATATATTTTACATAAAATAAATGCTGCTGAAGAGCCACCCCTGTAGAAAACTACTAGAAAAGGATTTAGCATTAGTCATTCTGCTAAAGAAAGTAAAAGGCCTAAGTATTTGCAATGTGAGCAACAGCTTCCACTTCTTTCCAGTCATAGTGCTGAAATTACCAGGTGTTTTGTGTTGAATTTCTGACCAAGTACCACAGCTTCATGTGTTAAATGTGTCCTCTTTTGTCACTGCAGTTAGGATATTCATCTGGGAGGGGAGGGATGACATTTATAATTTATAATGTAGAAAAAAAAGTTTTTCTGACTTTCTTGTTAGCTGGTTTTACTGCTTTTGATGTATAAAATGAAACCATAGCTCACATTTCTTGTTTTGTTAATATTTTTCTCCCAACCTGTTTTTTATTTTGTCAGAGGAAGGGGCTGATCTTTGCTTTTGCAAGAAAGTGGTTAGCAGCTTATGTCTGGCAGGATTCAGGGTTACTTGAGACATTACTTTTCCGATATCTGGATTTGAGTGCCTGAATTCCAGACATGGATATTACCTCAAGCAGTGTTTCTTGTGGTAATCCTAGATGACTATCCAGTCAACAGTCTGCCTCCTGAATCCTGTCATGTTTCAAAGTTTCATGTTCCTGTTTCATTATCTGGCTGCCACTAAGCAGGTGCTCCTGCTGCACCGTGCTCCACACCAGTTTGTCTTTGTTGCTTTCCCAGTGTCAAGTCTAGTGGTTTACTTGCTGAGGTGTTTAGCCAGTTCAGCTATCTCATCTTGTGGAGTTCTTCTGTACCATCTGAATCAAACCTTTTACTTGATTCCCAAGTTCATTGCAGGGGCAGTGCAAAAGCTGTTGGGAGAAGGATGGAAGGACTGTCACTGTCCCGTTTGTCAGTAGCGGGCTAGATGTGCTTAGCTCTGTCATGAGCTGGTTTTGGCTGAACGCTGCAGCATTCAGGATTGGGGATTGTCTTATGGACATTGTGTGAGGTAGTGAAATACAGTAGAAATGATCTAAGTTCTGACAGAGTAAAGGAAGATTTTTGCACAGGTCTGTAGATTTAAAAGTAATTTTGTACATTTCACTTACAAAGAGAAAGTACAAGACTTAGGAAGGGTCTACCAAATAATTTTGGTTTTACTATTTGTTAAAATTCTTGTCTTAATGCCGACATGAAAAATGGACCACTACTGGTATGTTGTATCCAATTTCTGTGGTAGGGGAAAAAAAATCAGAGTTTGCTGTTGGTATGTCAGAGGGAAAAGGTTCGTGGATATGCTGAAGCTGTTCTAAGAGCAGTGTGTGAGAAATTGTCATAAAGACTGTTGTGGGGTGTAGTATTCATTTGTGCATAATTTGGGGGCCCTGTGGAACGATCTGATGTGTATCAGAAGTTTGAAACAGTGATCAGCCTCTTTTAGTTGGAAAGGCTTATTAGCATTCAGACCCTGAAAACTAAGATTAGATAAAACATCTAACCCCCAAAGCAGGTAGGTGGTAAATTGAGAAAGAGGAGTTCTCGGAATGATTGTGAGGAAGAAAAAAGGCCAAGAAAAAGTTGTAATCAACAAAAAAAAAAAAAGAGTAAATATTGAGCTGTATGTTTCATGGGCCTCTCTTACGAATTATTCCAGGTGACAGAATAAAGTTTTTCTGGATTCTCTGAATTTGAGGTAAAATAGTATAAATGTTTTTCTGAAGAGGAAAAAAACCCCAATAACACACTTCCTGGTAATGCTGATGTTCCTAACCAGAGTTTCTCATCTGAGGAGAGGACGTGTCTATATGTAGTATATCTAGCTTGATTGTCGTTCTGCATGTTTTCTTCAGCTGTTGTAGTGCTATGGCTAGTGCTGCAGAAAACAGTTTTTCTGAAAATGTTAGTGCTGCTTGGATTTTCTGCAGTCCATAAACTGATCTCTGAAACATGTTCATGATTAGAGGACAGGATTCTGTGGGCTGCTGGTTTTGATGGAAATGGAGGCTTTCTCTGCTGCAGTAAAACCTGCATTATTTATCTTGCTGCTGAATAACAATAGATAACATTAACTTACATTTAATGTTTGTAATAAAGGGGCCAGTGAGCAAAGTTAGTGTTCAGTGTACTAAAGTTTTTTTAAAGTTTCAGAAAACTTCAGTTTCTTGGAGTTGACTGTGAAATGGTCAGGCAGAGTTAGTCATGCTGTTACATGATTGCTGAATTGTCTTTTTCTTAGAGACTTGAAAGTGTGTGTCACTCGTTTTAACTTTAATGAATTGTGAAAAGCATTTGGTATTAAGTCTTGCAGCACCAAAAAAAGAAAACCCCCAAAACACAGAACAAAGGAAAGAACACCACCACTGAAAAAATCCCCAAACAAAAACCCCACCAGCAAACATGCAAAAAGTCCACGCCCAAAACACAACTGAAAAACTTAGACATCTTTCAAGCGTGGCTGTTTTTTATCTAACAGTGATTTCAGTAGTATTTATGGTAAATACACACCGGCAAGCTTTAGCTACAGGTTGTTTTGAGATACTGATAGACCAAAGCCACCTTTTGAGACAGAAGTACCTAATTTACGATTTAATTGTAATTGAAGCTAATGTGGGGAGATGCCTTCTGGTAAAATAATCTCATAGAATAATTTCTGTTTTCAGATGCTGTATTATCCAAATTCAGAAGTCTTCAACATTTGAATTTTTGACTTTTTTCTTTCTAAATATTTCCTCTTCTACAGTTAATTTTTCTACGTGCATGCAAAGACATGTGATTATCCCTCAGAGCTAATAAAAAGCTTCTTTTACATGAATTATAAATGTATTTTTTTTAATTCATTTGGAAAAAAGCCATTAGCTTTTTAAAGGATACATACAAATCTACTTTCTGTTTTAAAAGGAATTAAAGCAACCTAATTGACTTAAATGTCAGCATCACTGGAAGAAAGGTCAAGGTGCTGATTCCTCCCCACTCTTTAATTCACTGTGAAACTAAATTTGTTCTTCAGTAGCTCATGGAAATTGTAGCGAATTGGTTTCAGAATCTGTCTTAACTATAGTATTGTTCTTTGAGGGAACATTTCTTTACAGTGTAAAATTTCCTCCTCAAAAGTAGGAGAGACTCAGCCTCAGAAGTTAATGGCTTTAATGATTATGGGGCAATAATATTTTGAGTAGAATTTCTGGGCTAGAGCATCTGTTGATGGGTAATTAACAATTTCCAACACTAAGAAGGAATTTGAAAAGTAGTTTTGCCCAGAGTATTAAAAGCAAGAGATGTTTGGGTTTTTTTGCCCAATACTCTTCTTCAAAAAGTGATTGTAATGTGTTATCGGCTGTATGGAGAAACTTACTTTTGTTTTATTTGTTAATGTAAGCAGATAGGTTGACTTGGTGAATTTAAGTCCTCTGGAGGGACTGGTATTGGGAGAAAAACTTTAATTTTACTTTGAACTTGAATAGCTATCAGGCTATTCAAGCTTTCAATAGCTCTCTTCTTTCTCAACAGCGAGAGAAACAACTCAATTTCCCTTTTAAAATTTGTTTTTCTAAGCTTCTCATGGCTTTCAAAACTCCTTGTGGAAACAATTTCCTCAACAAAGAACGCACCCAGTGCATTGTCTCTGTGGTTTGTTGCAGCAGCAACTCTTGCTTTAGTAATACACCTTCCATGTTTACAACAAACAACAACAAAAAAGACAATTCATAGGGAAGGAAGAGTGCTGTTTCCTGGAATAAGTCATGAGAAATTGTGTTAATGCAGTTAGTACTAGATTTTTTAAAGCAGTGCATTGCTGGTTGCTTCTGTGACAGGTTTAGTGAGCTCTTTGCTGCTCAGTGTGCGCAGCAACGTTGTGTGCAGTGGTTCATCTCTTTTTCCAAAGGATACTGTATATTCAGATCTTTAATTTGACTTTGTTGCATTTGTTGCAAATATAATATTGCTAATTGTTTCCATAGTGAGTGACACACATTTGGATAGATGAAGATTAAGTCTCTTGTAATTTCTTGGGTGTTTAAGAATGCTTCATTAAATTGGCACCGTTGCTGTCTGTGAAATCTAAACTTGTGTTTGCTGAGCCTAGACCGAGTAGTAAGTTTTGTGTGTGCTTTGCATTGTCAAAATTGGGGATTGTTACAGACTCAGCTTTTGAAAATACATTTCACTAATGGATTGCTTTTCTGGTTTTCCCTGTACAGGTTCGATCTGTGGATGAGATGAATCATGAGTTTCAAGCTCTTGCCCTAGAATCTCGGGGAATGGGAGAGGTAATTATCTATCAGTGGCTGAAAATCCAGTTGGTTATTTTGGAAGTGTTTATATGTTTTAAGAAGTCTTAAATCATACAACATGAAACAGAGAGCTTCTCAAGACAAAATTGATTTTTCAGGCAACTGATTACTTCTGTTCTACAGTGATGATAAATTAAGTACTTTGCAAGAGTTTTTGACTGAATCTACTGTGTTACTATGTCACACTTTGTAGATCACTGATACTCCTGGGAAGTGGCAGAGTAATTTGTTTGAAAGTTTGAGTAATTCTATGAAATGAGGTGTGTTTTCAGTACCTCAGAGAAATCAAGGAGGCTGGAATCTGAAAAGGTTTGGAGAGACTGGCATACCCTGGCAGAAATATGTAGTAACTTACTTTTTTTTTTTTTGTTACTGGTAATTACTCCTGAAAGATGTCTTTAACCAGTGTGAAGAGTGCTATTGTATAATTTAGCTAGAGGTAGGGAGGACTTTTTTGGTTTTTGGACTGGGTCGTTTGGTTGTATTTTAAGTCGAGTGTTGCGGAGGGGGGAGGGTTAGGAGGGGATTAATGTATTGGAGGACGTCAGCTCCTTCAAAAGCAGTGCCCTGAAGTGTTTAGGAAGTAATCAATGTGTATTAGAGTAACTTGCCCTGACAGGAGATACCCGATAATGAAATAAATTCACGTTGAACTAAGATTTCAAATAGTGATCCTTTTGCCACGCTGGATTCAGTTAATTCAAGATTACTCAGTTGATAATTGAATAAGTGGCAATATTTCAGCGTAACCATCTTAAAATGATGATAGCATTGTGATCTTTACAGGAAACAACTTAGGAAAAACAAATGCCTTGTTCAAGTTGCTGCACCTCTGGGCTGGCATGCTATTTTTTTTTCTTGATGATTTTTGTGTGGATTGGGGTTTTTTGTTTTGTTTTTTTGTGGTGGCTTGTTTTTGTTTTGTTTGGGTTTTTGGTTTTTTTTTACTTTGAAACATTTGAGCAGTCAGTGGGTTTTCAACAATTTTTACTTAATCTGGAATTCCATGAAAACTTTCAAGAACCATCTTCCATTTGAAAAAGTCATATTATCTGAAGCCCTGGTCTTTAGACAACCAAGTAGCAACACTAGATATGCTTGTTTCCCCTCCCTTTACAGCTTTTAGAAAAATGTTGGTACAGATAATGTACTAACAGTGTGATAGAGTGCATGGGTGAAACTCATGTTAGTCTTTGTTCTTTTGTCTACCCTTGAATTACTCTGAAAGACTGATAGTGAAGGATGACACAGATGCCTGGGAATGAAATTGGGGTCTGTATGACTGCTCATACAGATCTTTGGTTTAGGTTACTTGAGTCTGTGGGAGATACATTTGCATGACTTTTTTTTTCATGGTATTCTGTGGATTTGTGAAGAATTTTGAAATAAAAACACAACAAAAGAACCATACACATAAAGCCAGAGTTCTGGTACAGCAATACAGCATCAAAAATTCCTACTGTATTGTGATCCTGCTCTTGCTAGCTTTGTCGCCCATGCCAGTGATGTCTTAGAGGTACCTTGAGGTAAGCAATATGGGTTCACATAGCTAGATTGCCTTAGCAATTTTCTTAATCATAGAATCGTTAAGGTTAGAAAAGACCTCTAAGATCATTTAATCCAACTGTCCCCCTACCATCTGTATTACTCCCAATGCCCCTAAGTACCTCATCCAACCTTTCCTTAAACACTCCAGGGGACAGTGACTCCAAAAAATAACCACAACCACCCTACTTTGTATTGCATAACAATAAAGTAGTTGTGGAATAGATTCCATGGCTGTTTTAATCTTCCTTTTTATTGTAACCTTCCAAAATATTAAAGGAAATGTCCTCATAAATACCCCTTATGTTCTTATGTGCTGCTCTCAGCCTACATTGAAAGTTGTGAAAGGGAAGTTTGTGATCTGCTTCTAACTGTTGGGAAGTTGTTCTTTTCCTCAATTTCTCTAGCTTAAATTCTTCTAGCTGAAATTTTCTCAATTTCAGGCTTTTTGCTGAAGTATTTATTTATTTTTATAGTTCTATTCATTCTTGGCCTCTTTCCTGACTGGAAGTCAATACTTAGTGTTAGGAAGCCAAGTCTTTTCACATCATTACTAAAATCAAGACTGTGAATCCTTAAGCAAGTATTTCTTCAAGAATTTCTAATGTAAAGATATACAATATGAAATCTGGTTTGTGTTGTACCATAGCACATTTTGGAAATACTACGTACTGGAAATCCTCAGTTAAGCTATCTGTCTGAGTTGCATTCAGATGGAGCCTAGTATCAGTCAATATTGGGATCAGCATATGAACCAGATGTATGGTTTCCTTGATCTGTTTGTCTTGTAATTCTTGGTTAATTTATTCTGTAGAGAAACAGACTAGTTTTATTAGCAGGAGATCTGCTGCACTGCAGGCCTCTTGCTCTAAATGTCTTCTAAAATTTTAGCTGTTAGATTGGTTAAACACAGATAATTCTTCTGGCTTCAGCTCCTCAAAGCTATCATGACCCTTAAGGTCATGATAATAATCTGAAGAAAAACAGACACATGGTGTGATTTCTTCTCTAGGCATCTGTTGCTTGCTATTTCAGGGCCAACATAGTGGGTTTCAGGACCTTTACTGTGACCTAATACAGACCTATACAAAATAATGTGCCAAACAGAGTATAAATCTTAAATATTTTTTTATAATGTCTGCTCTCACAGAAACTTAGTGTCACGGTGCACAGAAATTTAATTTGAGGGACAGTGTATCCATTTCTGTCAAAGTGTCAAAACTTCATTCAGAGAAATTGTAGAAGGCTCTGTAAGAACAACTTCAGATCTTAAAAATAATCCTTAATTCAAGAGTCAGTAATCAAGACTGCAGTAATTATCAGAGCTGGTTAAGAGGCAGCTTTAGCATAATTGGTTATTATCTATGTGTAGAAAAGGGCTTTGTTCATCTGGAAGAGAGAGAACAGGGATCAGTGCTGATACTGAAAAAGACCTTTTTAGCTTACTCTTGAAAAAGTTTAATAAGAAATATAGCAGTCTGTTCCATTATCTTGAATGAGGGTTGGGTGTATCTTTAAGATTTCTTTTTTTTATAGGATTAAATGCAGAAAATATAAAGGAAAATGCATGTTATGAAAGAGTAAAGCATGGTGATTTTAGTTACTTGAATTAATTTGTGATGACTTGTCTTTTTTTTAGTAGAGCTAGTCAAGTGGGGGTTTTGTTGTCTGTTAGAGGAACACACTTGTTTTATTTATCTGAAAAGTACTCTAAGTTCCTCAGTGAAATAGCTGATAGCTGCTACGCAGCACATTTATATGGCAATCCAATAGCTTAAAAAAATACTCTTTAAAATAGCATAGTGTATGTCATACCCATCTCATCTGACAGAAATAATAAATCTAAATCACTGTCCCTTCAGGGGGTGCCAAATTGTAAACTTAAAAAATCTATTAATTTAAATTCTTGAGGGGTGGCTTTGTCTAGAAATTTTAATGAACCTTCTTCTGTAAATCTGATTCTCAGTAGGATACACTTTAATTTTAGGTAATTATGTTAGATAGTCTATTCTTTTTGTAGGTTGTCTCCCATTGGTAAATCCTATTGGATTCAAATTCTGTTGGATTTGGATAGGTCAGCTAATCGAAATAAATAGTTCCTTTAAAGAGCTCTGGGCAGCACAGTAAACCAGCAGTCAGCAATCCATAAATTACTCCAGTGGAGCTCTCCTCACCTGTTTCAGTGTAATAGTTGCTTGTTAGTGGCAGTCTTGGCCTTTTCTTTAAGCTGTTAAGGGCCTCTTTCAGTGCTACTTAAAATCCACTTGGTAGTATCAATGGTCATACTAAGGAGCTATGAAGGTGTGAATTTCCCCTGACTGGCAGTGTTCAGGGCTAGTCTAGTGGAGGGTGTCCCTGCCCGTGGCAGGGAATTGGAACTTGATGGTCTTTGAGGTCCCTTCTAACCCAAACCATTTTATGGAGTTTAGGAGGCATTTTTAGTCACTTAACAGGAGAATGTAAAATCCAGAACATACTTGTTTATTGCAAACAAAACCTTTATCAAGTTATTATTTAGAAAAAACCAAACAACGATTCAGTTGAACACTAAATTTTGCAAAATTTAATTGAATATGATACTGTCTTCATAGCTCTTCCCTTTGTTTTTTTTTGGTTGTTTTTTTTTTTGCAAGTTGTTTGCATTGTAGTATCAGTTGATGTATCTTGTAAAGTATGTGACACGTGGTCTAAGAATGCAGGGGTTTAGTTACATATTCAAGAGAAAGAGTGGTATGTGGTGTATGGTACCTGTCCTGCTATCAATGGGAAAGGTTAGAGGAATAAAATAAAAAGAATGCTGCCATTTTGAGGTATTCTTATATGGTGCTTATGCCATTTTGCACTGTCTTCTGTCCTCCAAGACATAACAAGAAGTGATACTGATCTAATATGAAACTTTCTGCTTTAGAAATGGTAATGAAAAAGAAACATACAGCTGAATTAAATAGTTGGTCTCTGGAACATTCAAATTTGAATGTCACAGATCTGTAACCAGCAAATCCCTGTGGTTCAAAGGAGCTGACTAGCCTCCATGGCCCTTAGTCACTTTGTAAAATTTGGAATACGATGCATTTCAAAGTGAACAGAATTTCACAATGAACTGCTGCTGTTTCTGGTTATCATGATAGTATTAGTTAAAGGCCAAAGTTAAGCCAATGTGGAAAAAATGTAATATTAATGTTTCTGAAAGGATTAAATTGGTTTAACGTGGGGATTCATTCGATTGATTAGCTTTTTTACAGCTGCTTCTATATTCTGTAACTCTCTGCATAACTTGAGTATCTCAGTCCTTTTAGGGGCACCTATGGAATTTATGCAGCTTCAGTAACAGAACATAACATTTTGGTGTTAATAGTGTTCTTGGCAATGCATATTTCTTTATGTAAAGCTGACTTTAGTGTCTATATTAAATTACTTGCATATTCTTTTGCTGTGGTGTGTTGTTTGGAGCTTTTTTTTTTTGCCTAGTTTTGAGCCTATTTTAAATAAAACTATTTTCTCTTTTGGGACAGCTTTTACCTGCCAAAAAGTTTTGGGAACCTGATGACTCAGCAAAAGATGGACAAAAAGGGATATTCCTTGGTGATGAGTGGAGAGAGACTGCATGGGGAACTCCTCGTAAGTGCTTGACGTCTCTGTACTGAAAAATCAGTTATGTACTAAATGTTTTTTTTTCAAAGTCAGTATTACAGATTATACTGATGGACTAAACTTGATTTTCCTTCAGTTATGAAAATGTATACCACACTGGTGGTTGTGTGCCAGTAACACTTTTTGAAAACGGGATTGGGAATTTTTTACATAACTTAATTTTGGGTTTGTTTAATATTGTCTCTGAAATGAAATGCAAAAAGCATTACAAGCTGCATTTTAAAAAACTCAAGACTTTTATTTCTTTGTTTTAACAGACCATTCTATGTCCCAACCTATTATGGTACAGAGAAAGCCTGGACAGGGTTTTCATGGAAACAGTGAAGTAAATGCTGTGTTGTCTCCACGATCAGAAAGTGGTGGCCTTGGAGTGAGCATGGTAGAATATGTGTTAAGTTCCTCTCCAGCTGATAAATTGGATTCCCGGTTTAGGAAAGGAGCTTTCGTAAGTAATGCAGTGTTATGCTTGTCCAGCTGCCTACTTTGGTCTTACTATCTTATATGGGTTTTTTGGTGGTGAAGTTTTTCTTCATTTTATTCTTATTTGTCCATTTTCCTTTTTAACTCTATAGAAAGATGTGTGTGCTTGCAATCTCTATGTCTGCCTTGGTTGGAGGGGGCAGAAAAGGGAAGTGGTTGGGGAATCTTGACTAAATATCTGTCTTTAAAAAAAAATAAAGCACTTTCCTAACACTGTTAAACAAAGATATGAAAAAGATTGCAAATACTTTAATTTAAAATGTGTGATGGGCTTTATTCTAACTCTTCCTATTCTGTGTTTCCATATGGGATTGTTTTGTACTAGATGTTTTAACTGTGTAAAATAAACTTTACTTAATTTGAAGTGTTAGTGCTTTAATAGCACTGCTATAGTTAAGGTTGAGTTAGCTCTTCCATTATAAATCTTGGCATTCCTTTTCACGTTTTGGCAATTATTAATTGCATGTGGTTGAAACTTGATGACTTAAGTTCTCCACCAAATGCAATTGCATAGAAAACAAACGGTTTGTATTGTTTACGTGCACTGTAGTGTAGAATTAGGTCACCTTGTGGTGCTCCTATTGTGTTCTGTTCAATATTCAGAATCAAACAGATTCTTTTTCCTCAGGGCACTAGAGATGCTGAAACAGATGGACCTGAGAAAGGAGATCAGAAAGGCAAGGCTTCTCCATTTGAGGAGGACAAAAACAGAGATCTTAAACAAGGAGATGATGAGGATGTTACTAAAATAAATGGCAGAGGTTTGCCAAATGGAATGGATGCCGATTGCAAAGATTTTAAGTAAGCTTTTAACTGTTTCTCGAGAAGACTAGCATGTCTCTTAAGGGCATTATTACAGTTCTGGTTTGTGTGTCAGCTTTAAACATTACCCAGCTGCAGGCTGATTCTTCCTACCTCCTATGTCCTTCGTTTCCCACTGTGCCACATGTTTTTAGGATGTCATTAATGTGTGTGTCACTACTCATGAGACAAATTCATCTTAATTACTCAAAGTGAAAGGATACCTTCAAAATTAGAATGAAAACTTTAACCCTTTCAATTTCAAACTAAATTTCTTTCTCTGTTTGTTTTTAATACTCTAAAACTTTTGCATCTCTTATTGTAAAGAGTAAGTCCAACAGAATTTTGATGCTCCTTTTTGTCTTGCTAGAGGATTCCACAGTCTCACACAATTATTTCTCACAAAAGTCTTAGTGTAAACCAACTATGGAGAAACATTGTATTTCCCTATTGGTGTAGCTAAATATTACCTATTCACTGTATAGAATTGTGTGGTTTTCTTATGGAAAAAGAAACTGGACCACGCTTGAGCTCTTGAACTGTGAACTCCTATGACAGCACACACAGCCTAGTTTTGCCTATTACTAAGTGGTGTTTTAAATCGGGTACTTCTAAAGGACTAATCTTTGTTTTCAGATGACTGTGTTGCATTTGTAATTGTCATACAGAAGAATTAATAAGATAAGAAAATCCAAGTGCTGCTCATAAATTTGTATTAATGCAGTGAACATGACTGAATAGTTGTGGTTTCATTAGTTCATGACTGAACAAGTACATTAGTGCGTGTTTAAATCCTGTAAGTATTTCCTATCCCGTAAAAATAGTGTTACCTGAGGCTAAGAAGGGATTCTTCAAATCTATTTTTTCCAAGAAAGATCATTGAAAACAATGTAATTCCAAGTGTATTAGCTCAAAGTAACTCCTTTTGGATGCATGCTGCAATATGCACAATAAATGGTTACCTTCAATGTTACACATAGAAAATGCAGAATACCTTTTGGCCTGCTTTTCTTTACCAGTATCTATTTCAGTGTTGAAATAGTTGCTTGCAAAGTATCTTTTGTGTTATTTAGAGACATTATAAAAAATATGCAAGTGCAAAAAAGCATCCAAAGCCAGTAAACCTCTGGAAAAAGTAAAAAAAGCTGTCTATTTCATATGGACTGCATAATGTGGTAGTATAAAGCCCTCCAAACAGAGGTTTATAATTGAAGTATTGACACAACTTTAACTATAGCAACAGAACAGCACCAGTGTAAGGAGCAACCTATATTAGGTAAATAAACTTTGTCCTGCCTACATCCTTGTCATTTTATTGTAATTACCGATTTAAAAAACCTAAAATACATAGTGAAATAACTGCCTTTTTTTCCTGTTGTTATTCAGTCTGTTATTGTGTGTCACTTGGGAAGAAGGATTATTAAATGGCTTCAAACCCAAGTTATATAAATCTAGCAAGGTGTGGTTGCTAGCTAGGATACTTGGATGGTAGCCAATATGTTACAGATAATCATCACGAGGTTGGCTGTTATGTTAGAAAAAAACAACCAATCAAACCAACAGTGTAACTGCTTTCTCTTTGGAGTATTTTGTACATAGTAGATCATATAGTATGGGTGAGTAAACTCACTAAAAGATTGTGTTCTAGCTAGACAGTCTTTAGAGTTGGTAGCAACTTAAATGCTAGCAGATTTCTTCACATTATTCTCATGCTTCAGTGAGAAACTTGGTTTTGAAGTCCTGAATAGTGAGAACAAGTAGTACCAAGCCTGTATCGAACCTAGAACTGTCAGTTTTACCCTAAATCTAACCAAATACAGGGTTTGAAATCTGTTTGGGATGTGAATCTGTTATAGGCTGACTTAATAGATTTGCCTTTAGGTGTTTATAGTTGCACATCCCCTGTAGTCAGTGGGGATGTAACCAGTACAGCTGGTGGAGATGGGAGAACAATTCAGCTTCTCCCCTAAAGTGAACCCTTAGCGACTGGTCAGTTAAGTTGCTGTCTAGGCTTTGTCGTTGGTATTGGTATTAAGTGTAGCTATCGAAGTCTCAAGAGCCAACAGCTATTCACATGGAATCTGAGTTTTTAGGGGTTTGGCATAGTAAGAGATTTCCAGCTCTGTATCTCTGGCAATCAAACACCTATGTTTTGCTCCATCCTAAAGATTTTCTGGCACAACAGGCTATATTTTTTTGGAAACCGAGATGGAATCAGTGGGATTATAATTAGGAACACTTTTTTTTTCTCCTGACCAATCATCTGTGTAGCATAGTCTATTAAATGATTTGTGTAGGAAATGAAATGTTTTAGTCATGTTAAATGAGGAGGCTGGTTATTCCATTTTTCTTAAGGCAAAATATGTATTATTTGCTTTTGAGATGTAAAAGATACTTGCTATGTTGTGTGTCTAGTCTTTTCCAGTTGAAGTTTTTATTCTCTCTCTTCATTCCATTTCTGCCCCACACCCACTTAGTTATGAAATGCAATTAAGGTTTTAATTTTTTAAAATATCAGTGTTTTCTAATAATTCCTGGTACTTCCAAAATGCACTATAGAGCCATCCCGAAGACTACAGGTGACCACTGTTTACTCCATTCATTCAAAGCATTCTCACAGATTAGTTTTTCTCACAGTTTGTTGAATAGCCTTACAGTTTTAAAGTTTTAAATAATAATTAAGATTATGCTTTGAAATCAAATATGCCCTTTATCTTGAACCATTAGTGCATGCTGGTTAAAATCGGTCTGTCACTTCCCTTTGTAAAGTCTCTTGAGTTCAGTCATCCTTTTGAAATAGGAATGCTGTACTTTGTCCATGGGTAGTTTTTAAGACTGAAGAGTCTGTCTTGAATTTCTTCTGAACAGTCGTACCCCTGGAAGTCGACAAGCCTCCCCAACAGAAGTAGCTGAACGCTTGGGCCCCAATCCCAGCACCACAGAAGGATTAGGTCCTCTTCCTAATCCTGCAGCCCACAAGCCTCTGGTAGAAGAATTTTCAAACCCAGAAAATCAGAATCTAGATGCCATGGAACAAGTTGGCCTTGATTCTCTACAGTTTGACTATCCTGGCAATCAGGTACAAATGGACTCTTCAGGAGCTACTGTAGGACTCTTTGACTACAGTTCTCAGCAGCAGGTTAGTACTGAACTTGAGAACATGCCAAATTAGGTTCTTTAAGTTGTGCATTATCCTCTTTGATAATCGGTTCTTTAAGCATATAATGCATTTAATTTTCTTGGAGACTTGATGAGGCAAATAAATGTATATTTAATCCATTGGCACATCGTTTTCTAGTTTAGTAACTTAAGATAAAATCTTGGCTTAAAATATTTTTCTAAGTAAATCCCATTATATATAATGCTGACTTGAAAACTGAAATGCATCTTTTTTTTCTTTCAATAGCTTTTCCAGAGGACTAATGCTTTGACTGTGCAGCAGTTAACAGCAGCCCAGCAGCAGCAGTACGCACTAGCTGCAGCTCAGCAGCCACACATAGGTGAGAGGTTTTTGTAAAGTACAGCAGGCATCCCTGTACGAAAGTGTTGCTGTAGTATAATCCTTTTGGTTTTACCCATGGTGTCCCAAGTCAGATACTGATTAATTGTCCCATTTTTAGTGGTTCTCTTGAAAACTGCTCAGAATAACTGCATAAGACTATCATAGAATCATAGAATTTTTAAGGTTGGAAGAGACCCTTAAGATCATCCAGTCCAACCTGTCCTTAAAGAAAGTTCTGCTGTATAGCTGTATAAGTTTTTGCCTATTCTGAAGAAAAGTAGTCAAAAAACATTTCTGCTTGTGTGAGCAATTCAGCAATAGCTGAAATTTGAGACAAGAATAATAGCAGCTTTTCTGCTTTAAGTAGTGATAGAAGCACTAACTTTCTTGACTAAAATACCAAATGTTTGCAGTTCTGTTATTCTGTTGCAGTTGAGTATTTTTGATAATTCAGTTTAAAACCATTGCATACTGTGATTGTGAATTAGCACAGAGGTTTGATTTCATTCTTGTTTATGGTACCTTCTCAACAGATGGCTCTTTATTCTTGGGGATACCTTTCTTTGTGATGGCAGTATTTTTCCTTAATCCTTTTCAAGTAACTCGGTTATGTGCATAAGTTCCTGTTGTGGCAGCTCAACAAGGAGGCTATATTTCTGTGACAACAGTTTTATCTGCCACTGTAGGGAAGCTGTGTCTGTGGTGAGGGAGGTTGGAAACACATGGTAGCAGTTCTGTATTTAAGGAAGGGAGCTCCTCAAATCCTGACCATGTAGGGTGTGTTTACGGATTTCTGCCCTTCCCACTTGCACCACCACTCTCCATGTGTGTACCTACCTCCTTCCTCCATGAGAAAAGGGAATTCTTGCGACCAGAAGAACAGGCAGAATTAGGAATCATCCCATCTCCAAAGGGATGTCTCCGTTTTCTGCTTCAGTATGGTGATGGTTATGTTTCCCAGTGGCTCGTTTAGCTAGATTGTGAGGCCTGTTCAGACAGGAATCAGCAGCCTGTAGATGGGGGTTTAAAAGCAGCAAGTGCTTGAGGGTTTAAAAGCAGCAAGTGCTTCAGTGTTACATGGCTAATACAGTTTTAGAGCTGGGAGCATGGCTGATTGCCATGTTTGTGAGTTCACAGGTCCTCTTTGGCCTGTTTTTGACTTCTGAACCACAGAGAAGTCTCTACTTTATACAAAGTGCTGGCTGAGCAGCCGTATAGTGACTGTTAAAAATGAAGCCTCCTATCGGAGAGGAGAAACATAGTTTGATGTGCCATGCTTGCTGGACTAGTTGCTGCCTCAGTGTTGGAGAAAGTACATGAACCTAGCTGGCAGAGGAAACTAGGTACTGATGCTTTGTTTGGTGACTGTGTTTTCAGTTGTCTCCCTCTGTTAACATCCTAATACCAAATTTAGAGTCTTGAAAACAAGATAAGCATCTCATACCTGGCTTTTAGCATCCAGTTACCTGATAAAAATAATCAGGTTACTTATTTTTTTTTTCCCCTTCTGCTGTCAGTGAAAAGAGATTTGTATCTCTATCTGGTAATTCACTGTATCTGGCTGATTCATTTAAGACACTAGGTTTGTCTTGTACCTACTTAGTTCTAAGACTAGTGTAAACTTTAGATAAAGTTGGGCAAGGTAAATTCCAGGTGAATAATCCCTTTGATACAACGGGTAGATGGATATGAGAGAAATTTCCTAGGAGTCCAGTAGAGCAAAGCTCTTAGACCTGGGAGTGGTAGGAAGGCATGCAACTGTTGATTTCTGTAGTGGTGTACCTTCTCTTATAGAAACTTCTAAAGTACAAGCAGTTCTGATTTTAACAGATATGCTTTGTGATTTAATTGGTTTGAATATGATGATGCTTGCTAAGTATGTTAGCTATAATTAAACTCTGTTTATTACTGTAGCAGGCGTATTCTCAGCAGGCTTGGCTCCAGCTGCTTTTGTGCCAAACCCATACATTATCAGTGCTGCTCCTCCAGGTACTGACCCATACACTGCAGCTGGATTAGCTGCAGCAGCTACTCTAGCAGGTAACTGAACACTTTCTAGTGTCTATCTTCATAATTTTGCAGAATGAAATTAGGAAAAAAGATGCAATCCATTCTGTTTTTCTCTGTAAATGTATTTCTAGGAAGGAGGGACATGTAGGAATATTAATGTTGCCATTATGAAAGTTTTCACTAAAATGTAAAGGGATTCAGTTTGTCATATATGGGTTCTGAGTATCCCTTTCCACTGGACTTCTGTATGCAACAGTTGGGTTTTTTGTGTTCTAGAAACTTTTACCTGTAATTAGGTTTGATTTGACATTAATAGTATGTATTATTTTCCAAACATGAGACAGTTAGCCTTTCCTTCTGTGTTTTCACTTGGTGCATTCATTTTCTAATTCCAGGTTTTCTCATTCCCAGTGGGCATGAGAATAAAGATGTTCTCCAGCATGGTCAAAGTCCAGGACAACAGATAGACCCAAGCTCAGGAAAATACCTTAAAGTTACTAGATACTGCTTTGACATAATACTACTGAGTATTCAAGTCCCAGCTAGTGCTCAGACCTGAGCATAACATCTTGAAAAAAACCCCTTGTCTCCAGTTGGTGATTTCACAGGAAAGGCAGTAGAAAAAAACTAAAATACATATGTACGTAATGCATTATGTGTAGAGTACAGTGATAGCTCATTCTGCTATGGGCTCTTCATTCATAGATTGAAAGAGGTAAGTGTGCCCACTCTGAAGTGTGATATATTAGGCATGTCAGGCAGAGGCAGCAGTGGGTTCATAAGCAAAGGAAACATTCAAAAAGCAATAATAGGTGATCAGAGTCTCAGTATATCACTAGTGGGAGGACAAATTTGTTTCATTCTGTGATGTTCTGAAATGATCTTTTTTCCAACCGCAGAAACTGATTCTCAGTGTTTGTTGGTATACAAGCTCTGACTGTCAGGTTTTTCTTTTGTCACCTGAGTCTAAGGATATTTGTTTATTTCATATAGGAGGTATGGTTTGATGTGAACCCTTTAACCCATTTATGTTCATGTATAAATTTGGCTAACATGGAAATTCTTTTTAATACGGATTTCTGTTTTGACATTCAGAAGATAGAGCAATGAGAAATGCTACAAACAATATAAACACTTACTTTAACTAGCTGAAATAGCTGGAATAATTATGTTTTCTGGTTTTAGGTCCTGCTGTGGTTCCGCCTCAGTATTATGGTGTTCCATGGGGGGTGTATCCAGCCAATTTATTTCAGCAGCAAGCTGCAGCAGCAAATACCACAGCAAATCAGCAAGCAGCTTCACAGGCACAACAGGGACAGCAACCGGTATGTCCTTTGTAAAAAGGAGATGTGCATTTAAAACCATACCGTAACATTTTCAGTATATAAGGGTTAGCTTATAGAAAATTACATGTAATTCAGATGATGTATAAAATTTAAACATCATCAATTTCCTTATGTTACTGGTCATTGTCTTTAAAAATTTGCTTACTGCATAATAAATATTCAGCTGATTTTGCAGTCCAAATTTTTAAAGTAAAAACATTAAAAATAATTCCTTTAAGCCAAGTTACTGTGCTGGTATGTTTATGTCTAGATACTGGTGTCTGTACAGCTCAGTTAAAGTTAACAAATCTAGAAAGGTAACATAAGGGAATGAAAGAGACATCTTAGTAATTTTAGGAGAATAATATTTGAAGCTTGGAAAAAAATTGATCTGCATTTTTCTTGATTAGCTGGAAAATTGAATGTTACACAATTTCTCCTTTTAAAAAGTAGAGAAATGAAGGTGTTTGTGACAGAATAATTGCATTATAGCATCACCACGTGTCATGTTACTTTCACCTTTGTAAATTGAGACTAAATTCTTAGTATAACCTACTGAAGTTTCAAAATTTTTTCACTTTAGAGGAAAAAGCTAATTTGCTATTGTTACTCTGAAAGCATTTTAAAAACCATTATATGGTTTTTAGGTATAAACAAATGACCTTTTTCACAGTGAAAAATGGAAATCTTACGACCTTACAGTTGAGTGAATGTAAATATTTAATTTTTTTACTGACAGTATGTTTAATTTTAATGTCATGATTATAAATTTCAGAAATTACTTTGGGTTACCATCAAGTTCCACAGTGTTTTATCATTGTTTAATACTGATGTGGATTTTTCCTCCTTTTGATTGTCCATTGATACCACTATGTATATATCATCTACAGTGGTTTGGGTTTTTTGCTTTCTCTATAAAATCATTGTCCAATTTATGCTAATCATGTTAGATATTTTGTGGCAGAACATGGTAAACGGTAGTTCCCTCTTACTTTGACCTGGAAAAGATTATTTTAAACAAGAGTAATAGAGTAGGGTCAAGAGTTTAGATTGCTTTTCAATCAGAATCTGAGATGGTCTCAGAATGTAATATAATGTAATATAACACATGCCTGTGTTGCATGGCGATTCTTAAAAAGATTTTTTTTACAGAGCTGATGGCAGTGTAGTCTGAATTTAGAGAAGTTACTACAAACTCTGAAGTGTTCAGGTGTACATCATTGTTGCACGAAAATAGTATAAATTAATGCATTTGTCAAGGAAAGACAGATCTTCAGTTAACAAATAATACAGATCGTAAATTCATCTCTTACATATTTTCTTCCTTTACACTCGTTACTGTTGATGGAACACATGAGTTCTGCTGGCCAGAGCAGGGCAGAGTTTATTTTATCACGTTTCTCAGCGAAGCAGTTTTTTGTATGTGTATGTGAAACCCTTAAGGTGGTGTATTCCCAAAATGAAATTCCCAGCCAAGTGGTGTCCAATGTGCCGAGCAACTGTTCTTGGCCTTTTTTCAGCACATAAAGGCCTTACGTTCTTACCTGTTAAGGAAAAGGTGTTGTATTGGTCTTCTCCAGGTTCTGCGTGCTGGATCAACTCAGCGCCCTCTTACTCCCAATCAGGGGCAGCAAGGGCAGCAGGCAGAGTCACTTGCAGCAGCTGCAGCAGCAAATCCAGCTTTGGCTTTTGGTCAGGGTCTTGCTACAGGCATGCCAGGTATGTATGCTCGTAGTGGATTGAGAGAATCACTGAAAGTTAAAATCTTGGTGGTGTCAGATACCAGATTAGACCCTATATGCTTAAGATAAGCTGCTTAGAATTGAGTTTTGCATAGTTTTGTTGTTCAGTTGGATTAAAATACTGGTATGGTATTTTTAGAGCACAAGATACTCCTTGGGTATTTTTTGTTTGGAGGATTTTCTCTGTTACAGATCCATGCACAAGGAGTATTGTAGATTTTTGCAGGATAATTTAGTATATAATGAAGCGACTACATGCTGTGTTAAAAGGTCATGAGTTGTATGAATAGTTGCTCTGATGCAACAGGAATTACTTTTTCTTTCTGAAGTAAATTTTTACTTGTGCTGTACAGTAATAATAGTAAAATTTAGAATCCAAAATTAAGAAACTCAAAATTACTGCTTAATGATCTCTGAAGATCATGACATGCTTGAAGTGGAAGCACTCCAAAGTTTGGAGCCTCAGGTCCTTTTATCATGTATGGCTTCTGACTTACCACATAAGTGGTTATTCTGAGTCTTGCTGCATGTCATAAAAGAACAATAGGTTAGCTTGAGGCTCAGCATCGCTTTTAAGTGTTTGCTACAATTACCTGAGCAAGAACAATTTCATTGTAGTGGCAATTCTTGAGTACAGAATTTAGGACTTGACATAGTTCACTGATGGTAGCTGTAAATACGTTTGTCTTGTACAGATTCTTTCCGCTGTCAGTGCTGCTTTGAAATGTTTAACAGCCTATAGATGTCACAGGACATCACCATGATGGTTTGGGTGGGAAGGGCTGTCAAAGCCCATCTAGTTCCAACCCCCTGCCACGGGAGGTACACCCTCCACTAGCCCAGGATGCCCAAAGCCCCATCCAACCTTGCCCTGAACCCTGCCAGAGATCCACGGGCAGCCACAGCTTCTCTGAGCAACCTGTGCCAAGGCCTCACCACCCTCACAGCAAATCTCTTTTTAGAGGAAGGCGGAGGATACAGGATGAGGTGAATATAAACCATTGTAGATGGAAACTCTGATGCCGTTTTAGATGTGTGGATTTGAGCTTGACACTCAAGTCTCCTTATACAGCTGGTGAAGAGAAATAGGAATTTTTAGTCATGATTCATCTGACTCTGTTGTAGTTACCTGTTTTAGGATGAAGTAGGTTTTGCTCTAGAGGTGCCTTTTTCTATACACTTAAAATTGAGTCAAGATCACTAAATTACATCTAGATAACAAACTGGGCTTAAGTGAACACCAGGTAATAGTTGCTGAACAGCACATATTGTAATAAACAGAAAACATGTGGAATTCCTGTTTCATTGGGCTTAGATGCTTTACAAGAAAGTGTTGTGCAACTTGTTTCAAGCTTTTAAATATTCTTTACAGAGAGAATATTTGCGGTTTGGTTTCCTTGTGAACTAATGAAGAAGTGTATATTATTCTGTGATAGAAACATAGGATATGCTAGGTGTGGTGCTCAGGGATGTGGTTAAGTAGTGGGGGGCAGGTTAAGGTGGTGGTTGGACTTTATGAACTGAAAGGTCCCTTCCCACCAAGACAATTCTGTGATTCTATTCAGTTTGTCAGTACTTCTGTCTTCAGATTGTTTCAGCTACTTTCCACTTGTATAGCCTTCATGTTGGATGACATTAATGAGCTGTCCCAAGAATGGGATATTAATATTTCAAGTATTTCTGTGTTAATTATTTGGGGAGGTGTGTTCATGTAGTGCTTAAGATACATGTCTCATCCTAAGTGCAAAGAGAAGGTATCTGAAATATGTTAATCTCTTTTCTGAAAAAATAGACTTCTGATGATTTTGGAAAAGTGCAATACGTTGTGCATTGTCGTGCTCTTGCATTTTAAATTATTCCAGTCCTAATTTAAGAAGTCTTTCAGTAAAAAGGGTTTTTACATATTTGAATAAATGTATGAGACAAAGTCAGAGTGTACTCCAGATTTCATCATAATATATCATAATATGAGTATACATTTTTGACAAAACCAGTCCTCATCACAGACACTCAGCTTAGTCATCCAAATTCAGCAGTCTACATGTGACCCAAGTTGTCTGAGGAGCTGGTGTGCTCAGTGGGGATATCCCAGGTTCAACTGCTGTACAGAGGCTGCAGAGTGCTCAGCTAACCCTAAAGCAGGTGTAGCTGTAGCCACTGAAGCCTCTGGAGGGATTCATTTGCTCTATCTGATGCAGCTTGGCTTTATTGAGTTCATGCAAGTGATGCAGTAGGTGGCAATGTAAATTGTTTTATGGAAAATGTGTATAAAATGAATTATTTCTGTCTTAGCATTCCATTTTTCATTACCTAGAGGAATTGAAAGTGTAACATTGCAGTGGGTTGTGCATTTTTGCATTCAGACAGTACAAAGTAGAAGCTTAATTGTAGCAAATGTACAGGGAGTTACAGTATTGGCAAACTTACAGTGGCTAGAAAGTGTAAACCATTTCTTCACTGGTAGGATAGTGAGTTTGTATTTGATTTGTGAGAGGACACAGGCTGTGCATATCTTCATCAGAACAAATGGAAGGCTGTAGAGGGTTATGGTTTTGGTGAGCTTGGAAGACTGAAGTGAAGACTAGAATATAAGAAAAGATGGAAGATGAAGAGCTGAACAAATGTTCAAGTCGGTAAGCAGATGAAAATAATTGTAACTTGGAAGTGTTGAGAAGGGAGTAGCTGTGCATTTTCTACATAGAGAAAGGACACTACAGGTGTCCTTTGAAAAAGGACTCGCAGGTTATGCTCCTGAGTGGGGTGGGGGGG
>VXBZ01001843.1:17141-58910 GCA_013399135.1 Heliornis fulica | reverse complement strand
GTTGGGTGGTGTTATAAGGGTACATAACTGAGTTGGCAGTAAGAAGTGTCACATCTGCTATCTTGAGTAGAGAGAAGTGACAAATTCTGACATAAGTTTGGGTGTCATCAGCAAGGGAAGTTGCATACAAGGAAGGGAGTAGGAGATCTGGGCAGAGCTTTGTGGTATTACATAGAAAAATGTGAGAAGAGTGTGAAGTATCCAGAGAAAGAAACTGAAGAAATTACTGGATGTATAAAAGCAACATTAAGAATGGATTGCACAAGCCAAGAGAACAGATTTCCCTTGCATTTTCTCATTCTTTGAGAACATTTAAAGTTTTGGGTGGAAAGAATCCAGAAAGTTTTCAGAATCTGTGGTTTTAGAGACATTTAGAAATCATTTCAGCAAAGTACAGTGTTGATAAACCAACTTGTTTACTTTGTTCCCTGCTGATCTGGAGACAGTAAGTTTCAATAGAGCAGTGGAATTTCAAAAAAAGGGTGTGATTCGGAAGCAAAGAATGTGTAAGGTTGTTTTTGTTACAGCAGAAGACCAGTGTAAGCTGGAATGTGAAGACACTGAAATTAACTTTGGTAGTTGTTAGTGTAATTGCACAGCCGCGGAGTGATGATCATCTAACGGGGCGGTAATAAAAATTCAAACAAGCAGATTAGAAAATAGATCATCTGGCAAGTCACCATTTTATATTTGATAAGGGGGAAGGCTGGGAACTAGTTTGTGTTTTATCTTGGTGCTCACCTTTGGCATGGGGTGCAGACTTTGTAGAGTACTGTGAAGTAAGGGAAAGCAGAAGACTTTGCTGTGAAAGCTGTTATTCAATTCTCTGATCTGAGATCACTTCTCTGAAAATGTATTTTTGATGTCAGAGCAAATAATTCTTACTTTGAAGCTGCAGGTGCACTTAGCAAGGTTCCATCAGTTTAAAAAATAGTCTTACATTGCATTCATAGAATCACAGAATCTCCTGAGTTGGAAGGACACATAAGGATCATCAAGTCCAACTCCTGGCTTCACACAGGGCCAGACAAGTCAGAGCATGGGACTGAGTGCATCGTCTAGACTCTTCTTGACCTCAGTCAAGCTGGGTGCTGTGACCACTTCCCTGGAGAGCCTGTTCCAGTGCCTGACCACCCTCTCAGGAATCTCTTCCTGACATCCAGACTAAGCTTCCCCTGTCAGTTTCATGCCATTCCCTTGGGTTGTATCACTGGTTGACAAAGAGAGGAGATCAGTGCCTGCTCCTTTGCTCACGCTTGTAAGCAAGCCACAGACCACAATGAGGTCTCCCCTCAGCTTCCTGTTCTCCAAGGTGAGGCTGCACCAGTGCAGTGACAATCCACTCCCTGGACCAGCTGGCGGTGCCTGTGCTTGATGCACCCCAGGGTATGGTTGGCTCTCCTGGCTGACCAGGCACACTGCTGGATCATGTCTAACTTGATATGTTGTTTTATTGGATTCGAGTTGAGAGCTGAGAGAGCTTCTATCCAGGTCAGAATGTATTCATTTCAGAGAAGCATCCATCAGTTCTCATGCACAGCTTGAACCTTCTGTGTTGGGTACATGCTAGTGACCTAGCATGATTAGTCATTTAAAATTACTAATTTTAAATTACCTGTTTGTGGGTGACATCACTGACTAGACAGGAAGTATCAGAAAATAGGCATTTTGTAATATAAGGAACAAGCACAAGTTGTTTCCTTTTTTTTTTAATTTAGCAGTCATACTAGTAAAAACCTTTAAAAAATCTAAAATTAATGTATTAAACTACATTAATTTTAATCCCATTAACTTAATTTATGCAGTACTATGTAATTTATCTTTTTGGGGGTCTGTGTCCCCCAATATTTTGTGCTGGAAAATAATCTTGTTTATATTGTGGATTTGAAGTCTTATCAGCTGCTGTGTATTAGTTTCAGGTGAGCACAGGAGTATGAATATATGATCAGTCCTTCTTCTGTACAACTGTAGCATCATCTATGATCTACAGAGTAGAAATACTAGCAAGTAATAGCCAACTCTGAGTTCTGAAATAGTGGTTTCATATGATACAGCAGAATCACAGAATATTAGGAGCTGGAAGAGACCTCAAAAGATCACTAAGTACAACCCCCCTGCCTGAGCAGGATCATCTAGAGTAGATCAGAAACAAGTATCAGGGCCAGCATGGGGCTCTCTGTTGAATGTGGTATGAGTAAAAGTAGAAGTTATTCATGTAATAGTAACTAAACATTGCTGATGTATGCAGGGAAATAGGTGGTATTATAAACAGTGTCACTACTCTTGTAATATTCTCTGCTGTGTTCTCAGCAACCACAGTAAAACAGACAGCAGTCATTCTCACCTTTCCCTACCTTGGGAGTGTATCACAGATTTGTAGGTGGTGGAAGAGGCAGTGTCACCTGTAGTGAAGATTTCCTAACCAACTCAGTTGTAAGAACCTATTTTAGCTTTAACTAACCAGGCTTTCAGATGAACTGTAGAGGACAGCTGTCTTCAGTGCTGTTCGTTGAAGGAGAATGTAGATGCGCCTGGAATGTAAAACAAGTAGTGAGCAGTGAGAACAAACAGGTTTGGAATGATAGTGCTGACTAGTTTTCATAACCGTTCATCTCCTGAGCTGTGAACTGGACTTAAAGATCTGGATTTGCATCACTCCAAGTTACTGAATCTTTTTCATATCTTCAAATATTCTTAGTCTGAAGAGTTGGGTCTCCAGCTTCCCTGCAGAGTACTGTAACCACTCAGGCCAGTAGGCAGATGGTGTTTCCAGTTCTGCTTAGATGCCTTAGTTCAAAACCAGAAGAGATTACACAGATGTTTTAGAAATTGAGGAAGAGAAATATGACTTGGAAGCCCAGTGACTGAAGTACTTACCTGTAATCAGGCACCCAGTCTTTATGTTCAGGTCCATATTCAAAGAGAACTCTGCTAGACATGTCTCTGAGCATAGATGGAATCTGACTTTAAATAATATGCAAAATCATGGTTCTTACATTGCAAAAACACATCTGTTTTTACACATCTTTTTTCCTTAATGGTATATATTTGAACATAGAAGAAATACCGAAAATTCTCTTGGGTTCTGGTGTACTCTTTTATAAGAATAGTCAACCTAAAAATAGTTTTCATAATCAGCATCCTTTATTAGATTATCCTAGCTCTGCCTTTTTTTAAGAATTCTTATTCTAGTAGTTCTACTTTGTTACAAAGTGTCAGAGACTGAAAACTAATTCTCTTGCTCTTGTCCTAAAGTTATGTTTTGCTCTCTTTTTGTCTCTCTTGCTTTCCTTCCTTCTTAGCTGGTATCCTGTTTTCATTCCTACTGCTTGCTTTTCTACTTTTTCAATTCTTCCTTCTCTTTCTTCCCCAGTTCCAGCTCTGACCTGTCAACTGAATGAAATTCTAGTTGGATTACAGTCTTTTTTTGGTTTGTTTTTCCTGAGAAACTGACAGCTCCATGGTATCTCTGCATGTAGAGCATTCCTTTCTTCACACGTTCTTGTAGGTAGACTTTTAAGTGTAACTAATATATGGAACTACCAAACCTGCATTTAGTTCAGACCTTTAATTCTACAGAAAGAGTACAAGAGAAATGGAAAATATTTTCATTTGTGTGGTGGCTTGACCCCAGATACCCACCAAAGCCATTCTGTCACTCCCTTCCTTGGTCAGACAGAGGATAATATGCAAATGGCAAAACAGACTCAGCACAGGATAAAATATATCTAATTTAGTACCCAAACAAAACAGAGTAGGTTAATGAGAAATAAAACTAGAAATACCCTCACCCCTCCCTCCTTCCAAGGCTCAACTTTATTCATGATTTCCCTGCCTCCTCCTCCATGAGTCGCTCAGGACAGGGAATAGGGGCTGTGGTCAGTTCAGAGTAGTGTCTGCTACTCCTTCCTTCCTTCCTTCCTCACTCTCCTCCTGTTTGTGTGGGGCCCTACTCATGGAAAACAGTCCTTCATGAACTTCTCCAATGTGAGTCCACAGGGGCTTCAGTTTTTCAAAATTGTTCCAGTGTGGCTGCTTCCATGAGTGCAGACTTTCAGCAACAGACTGTTCCAGCACAGTCCCCCAAAAGGTCACAAGTTCCCCTAGCAAATCTGCTCCAGTGTGGACTCTTCTCCACAAGCTCCAGGTCCTGCTTGCTCCAGTGTGGGCTTCCCACTAGGTCACAGCCTACTTCATGTGTCTCCACCTGCTTCACCATGGTCTTTTCCATGGGCTTCAGGGGAATCTCTTGTCCAACACCTGGAGTGCCTCCTCCCCACCTTCTTTAATGACCTTGGTGTGTGCAGAGTTTCTCACATCTCCTCACTCCCTTCTCTGGTGGCAGAAAGTGGCTGCTTGCGTTTCCCAGAGGCCTGTGACCAGCACTGATTGGCCCAGCCTTGTCAACAACAGAGTTTGGCTTTCAAAGACCAGTTAGAGTTTACCCTGTTGGGCCTAGAAGAAGCTTCTAGCTAGCTGCTTCTTGCAAAAGCCACAACTGCAATCCCCCCACCCCCACCAGAACCCTGCCCTGCAGAACCACAGCGATTCGCTAAAAAGTTGGTTCGGTAACGATCCAAAGTTGAGTTTTTCCTTCACCTTTTCACTATGGTGGTAGAAACTTCCTTTGGTAACCTTGAAAATAAAATGTAACTTTAGACTACTAATTCTAGCTTTTATTCTAGTTTTTAAAAATAGAGCATTTCTAAACAAGATTGTTAGGTTTCATGATATTGACTGTTTTTTTGATGCTCAATTGATTTTTGAAGGCAATATGGCAGAAATGCCTTTTCCTCCTCTGTAGCTTTTTGTCAGAATATTTCAAGGAGAAAATAAATGCTGACTCTATGACACATTTGTATTACTAATTCTTGTCTTCTGTGTTGTGTAGGCTATCAAGTACTAGCTCCCACTGCCTATTACGATCAGACTGGTGCCTTAGTAGTAGGCCCTGGAGCAAGAACTGGCCTTGGAGCACCAGTCAGATTGGTGGCATCAACTCCTGTGATAATCAGTTCTGCAGCAGCACAAGCTGGTAAGTGTTTGATCCTGCATGGAGGTTTCTTCTGCTTTCATACTGAATTGGAACAGTAGAAGTTAATTAGTATTTGATACCACTGGTATGTTTTGTATGCAGTTGTGATGGGTATGCCATCCATGCTCCCATTTTTACCCCGTTGTCTCCTTTCCCTGAAAGACACTGCTGTTTCTCTGGGAGATGTAGTTTTCCTTTTTAATGCAGATTTACAGTCCTCTCCCCATACATATACAGGTGTTTTTCTGCAAACGTTACTTGTCAGATATTAACATTTCCTCCTTTCCTCTCCTCATGCATATAACATGCACTTCTCATCAGTCCTGTAAACGGTTTCCTCTAGGAAGCATCGTTTCGTTGCTTCGGCCTGGCAGATGATGATGGAGTGCTCTGGGGACTTGCCATGCTTTTCTCCTGGAACGTGTGGCAAGGAAAAAAACCCTATAGAATGGACAGCAGAATATGATAATTAGTTCTAGAAAAAGTCTCTAGTTTGCTTGTTATCAGTGATAGGGTCTGTTAATACTTTACTGAACCATTGTATATATTGCATTTGAATTAGAATGCAAAATATTAGCACCATATTTAATTAAAATTTTTAATTTATTGATATTTTAAATCTGTTCAGCAAATTAGATTTTAATCTATAAGCTTCTTCCTGTATGCAGAACTTGCTTCTGACCTCAGTATCTGATGATGGCTGAATCTGAGCTGTAACTCTGCTATTGCAACTAGGATACACAGTTCAGTACACAGTACAGTGTCTTACATGTTTACATTAAAAATCCCTCAATTTAACATTTCTGCAGCCTTGATCAGCCTATAACATATGCTGCCTTCATTTTTTTCCTTGGGTAATTAGGACTGTGTAATACGGTAAAGTCTCTTTTAGTCTTTTAATATGTGAATTTCTGCTTTCTTATGAGGGCTTCAAGAAAACATGGTTTAGATCTGAATCCTTTTCAGTCAGAAATGCTTGAGAGAGTACTTATGATTGAAAACATGTGTTTTACAGCTGCAGCTGCATCAGCTGGAGGAACAGCAAACAATCTTGCAGGAGCCACGAATGGTCTATTTCGGCCACTTGGTGCCCAGCCACAGCAACAGCAACAGCAAACAAATAGTAGTCTACAATCCAATTCATTTTATGGCAGTAACTCTTTGACCAGTAACTCCCAGAGCAGTTCCCTTTTTTCACATGGTCCTGGCCAACCAGGAAGCACATCCCTTGGCTTTGGAAGTAGCAGCTCTTTAGGAGCAGCTATCGGCTCTGCACTTGGTGGATTTGGCTCATCAGGTAGGTTATTAATATAGTGAGGAAATTCTGTGAGACTTGTGTGTTATGAAAAAAAAAGTATCTGTATTCAGGTGTTATATACACATACCTTGGTAAAAAAAATTTAAAAGTAGGTTATTAGACTTTAAAGCAAATTTTAGGGTAAGAGAAAGGGGGTGGTGGTGGTAAATTCATTTGGTCTCTGTATCAGATGTATTTTTTAAGAATAAGCTGTAATTGTAGATATATCCTAAATGCTTTTCCATATCAAGCACTATACTCTGCTCCAGAAGCTTATTATTGGTTTTAGTAAACTTTTTTTTATTTTCAAGGGAGTCTTCATTCTGTGTTGAAAATAACAGCAATCTGTGGTGGTTAAAAGATGTGTTTGTTCTTTTGTTGTAATTTTCATGTCAGGAAGATTCCTGACTTCAAAAAAAAGCATATGGCTTTCTAAATTTGATCCAATGTTGAAGTGTTTGTCTCCATAACATTTTTAAAGGATTTATAAAATTGTAAGTCTTAATACCCAAGAATATTAATTGCTAACACCAGTAGGTTTAATCTTAGGTATAGTTAAGCCTTAAAATGTTCTGTGTAAGTTTGGGTCCTTAAATTACTTCAACAGATGTTCCTAAATATTATCAACCTGTTTGTATCAAATAAATAAAAACAGCATTGCCATCATGTTTCTGCTCTATAGCAGAATCTTTATTCACACAGATTTTAAACATGCAAGGTAGGTTTTCTAATATTTCAGATTCATTATTAGTAAGGCAAGTTAAATATCTGTTATAAAGAGTATTTCCTTTGGCTATTAATCTAGGTTACAATACTGAGTTGTTTATTATTATTTTGATGAAATCAGTGGAGCATGTTTATAATCTTAGATATCTTGCAGTTCCATAGAAATTGGGAGAAACTTAGGTACTCTTTTAACAGTAGCAGTTTCAAAATTAAATGCCCAAAGGCAAAAATCTAAGAAATTGAAAGAAATGTAAAAAGCTAAAATTGTTACAAGATAGCTTAATATATGAAAAAAAAACCAGAAGGAAAAACATTCCCTTCAGTCCTAAAACATATTACCTGTTATTTGATAACTGAGTGGAGGTGAATAGTGACACTAAATATACTGTGTACCAACACAGAGGTTTTCTCAGGGTTGTTTTATAAAACAACTTGAAAAGTTACTTAAAAAAACTAGTGCTAGGAAATCCAGAATAAAGTTTTACGTCAATCTTCTCTAATACTTGATGCAGGAGACTTCAAAGTATACCATCTTAATTAGGAATAAATAAAATGTTGAGACTACTCAGTTGTGTAGGGCTTCTTAATTTTCCAAAATACCACAGCAGGTAAATCATATTTACAAAGCAATTGTGCTATCTTTTGTAGTTTAACTTGTGAACTACTTGTAGAATTTCAGTGAATTCTTAGCCACTGTGTTTCACTCTAGGTACAGTTTCATTTCATTGACACAATGATCACAAATTCCTCTGAATATTTAATGCAGTGCACCAATTTTAAGTCTCTAGAATAGTTTTAAGTCATAAAAGTTTTGAGAGTTATCACAAGGATCCTCCATGGAATACAAATTTAAGTTGTGTATCTACTTAAGAATCTGCATAGTTCTTTATGGCACAGGAGATTAAACCTTTTCCTTGGAGCAAAGGTCAGTTCTAGAATTTTATCCAAAGTCTTCAGCATATGCTGAAATTTTGCAGCAGTATCCTAGGTGATTTAATTAGTGTGGTAGTTTCCACAGAGTAGCAGGAAGCCTATGCTTTTGCAGTTTGAGAAGTGCTGATAGAAGGTGCTGTCTAAACCTCAAATATTTTTAGTACTATTACTGATATAAAAGTATATTGAAAGTGCCCGTCTGCCAAGTATAAATTGTACTTGTTATAATAGCCACTAAAAATGCTTCCCGATATTTTTTAAGAGTTCCTGAGCTGTATGTATGTATATGTGAATTGAATTACACAGATCAGTACTTAAACAAATGGTGTTGAGGCAAATTGAAACCAATTTTAATTTTTTATTTTCCAAAGTTTCAGCTTTGTAACTCCTCTGAGTGTGTTTTAAAAGTTGAATTTCTGTTAAAATGTAGCCATGAAGACTGACAGATGGCAATACAGATCTTACCCTTATTTTTTCAGTTCTCACAGGGAAAAAATAGCTCTGTTAAAAATGCAAAGATCAGCATGTTCTGGCTTGAATGACTGAACAATTAATAAAAACAACCAACCAACCAAAAAAAAAAAGGAAGAGGCAAGCATACCATGATGTAAATGGCTGGATGTACTTTACAGCCTCTGCTCTTTTATAATAACGTATCCATACGCCATTGTAAAGGCTTAGGTACGTGATAGGTTACTGCAGCTTAATAGGTAACTAAGAATTAGATCAACAACGGCAGCTTTCCAGATGCCAACTTCTGGTTCATAAAGAGGTCCAACCTAATTGCATTAGCTTAGTGTTGAAGAGGAGTGAGCTAATTCAAAGTATCTTCTGGTTTTTGTGAGCTTTGCTTCCTTGTGTGCAAAACTGCAGCTCAGCTGGTTCACAGTAACTTGTTAAGCTGCAGTAATTCATCTGAGTAAGAAACCCTGAACGAAAGCTAAAGTTGTTTAGCTTTTTATGGTTGGAAAATGAAAATGCATCATGTATCGTTGCATTAACATTCACAAGGTTCACCAGCTGAGCCAGAACCTGTGCAACTAGTATCAAATCTTGATATTTCTTTCAACTGTTGCCTTAATTTGCTCTTCTGATTTCTTATTCTCAATCTCCTTGCCTGGTTAGTCCAGTATCTTTACCTCCTGGCTTTTCCTCTAGTATGTGTTCCCAGTTTCCAGGCAACATTTGTCTCCTGCATCCCCTCCCAAAAATGTTTCTGTTTCTGCTTGTTCTGTGTGATGTTCCCATCATCAGCTTACTGTTCCAGTCTTTTTGCCCTGCAATCTCACATACTATCTACAGTCCATCTTTTCAGATCTTCTTTCTTTTCATCAGTCCCACTGGTTTTGAAAGTGCTTGCCAGTTTTCTTAGTCTCTTCGTTGGCTCCTTTGTCTGACCTTTCCTCCTGATTCTGGTATCTCCTTCCTATCTGCCTTCCTTTTCTGTTTTTTAATTCTCTTTTTTTTTTCCCTTGGTCTGTTTCTTATGTTTGGCTTTTGTCTCCTCTGAAAGGAAAAAAAAAAAACTTCCTTTCCACACTGCCTGATGGGCCTTCTGATGGAATCTTGGACAGCAGTTTCCGAGTCCTTTTATGACATGGCACACAGAAGCCTAGGAGTTCAGTTGCAGGGAAAACCTTTATCAGCCATCTCAGATGTGCCATGTAAGGACAGTTTTAATTTTTCAGATCTGATTATGTAGCAGATCTGTGCTGAACTTTTGTGAACTCGAATTTTGCTATGATTTCCAGCTCCAAAAAAGTAAGCATGAAAATAATGGTCTCCCATTGCTAGTGCATATGTTTGAATAAATACAGTTAACTTCTGAAAATAATAGGTAGCTGGATTATTTTGCTAAGGATGAAGCATCTTTCCTTGCTTGTTTTTCTGAAATGGCAATGGTGTTTGGGCAGAACTTCTTTGAAAAATTTGGTCCAAGCAGGTATCTGCCATAAAAAAGTATTAGCCAAGTTGCTAACATTAGGAGAAAACAAATGAGTGTTCGAAAATGGAATTTTATCAGGTGACCTTTATATTGGGCCCTGCTGCCAGCTTTAGTAGGAAGGTACCTGACAAGGGTAAAGATTATAGAAATAAAAATCACGACCTTCTCCCTTTTAAGTCAAAGTAGAAATCAGGTTTTCTAAATTCCCTTTTAGAAACATCTTTGTTACCAAAATATCCATAATCTTGGGTTTATTAGTGAGTATAGTAATGTTCCAGTGTTAAAATAAGACACTCTAGTATTTTGCTAGTATGCAACAGGTATTAGAATGTAACATTTCTAAAAGCTTTTTGTTATTCTCCTAATTTATCCTAGACTGTTCATCACCCTGCTGAATGATGCTGTGCAGGATAACCAGTTCTTCACTAATACACTATTATCTAAGACTTCTAGTCTAATCTGACTTTCAGAAATACCGGTAGCCATAAAATTATTTTTTTTCCACCTTAATTTTCCTATCTCTGCTCTGCTTCTCATCATCTTCTTAACATATTCTTCTTTTCAAAACACTTCTTTAAGAACCATAATTCTTGTAGGGAAATTTTAGTTATTTGTTTTCTACAGGTGAGGGGTTTGCAAACAAGATGAAATTCAGAAACAGCTGAGTAGCAACATAAATTATTTTCAGAACCCTTCAAGAGCAACAACCAATTGTCTGTGACCTTTTTCCTGAAATCAAGTATCACTAACTAATAATTTATGGTGGGGAGAATTATTGGTGAGTTTAGTGGAAGTATTTTTAGAATCATTTAGTCTGTCAAGTGACAGTATAATCTCATCTCATAAATTCAGTATTTGTCCCAAAGCCTTAAGCCAGGCAGTTAAACCAGTACTACAATGCTACTGTGAGAAGTCTAGCATGAAATGTTGAAGACATGGGCATTGGTGAAAGTACTTCAGTGGTATGTTTATACCCGCTTAGATTTACTTAAAAGCATGTGTGGTTATCACAGTAATTGTCTTTGTCATAACGATTGCTGTAATTATTGTGATCGCATCTGTTATTGCCCAGCTGTAGTTGGGGATAGGTTTTATTCAGTTGACACTGTGTAATTAGGGTCTTTTTATTTCTTCTTCAGTTGGCAGTTCTGCAAGTAGTAGTGCCACAAGGAGAGATTCTCTATCTACTAGCTCTGACTTGTACAAAAGATCTAGTAGCAGCCTAGCACCCATAGGGCAGCCATTTTACAATAGTCTGGGATTTTCCTCCTCTCCAAGTCCAATAGGCATGCCTCTGCCAAGCCAAACGCCAGGACATTCACTTACGCCACCGCCATCACTTTCATCACATGGATCCTCATCCAGTTTGCATTTAGGTAAAAACAAAAACAAAAAAAAAAACAAAAAAAAACAAAAAAAACCACTTTTTGTTTGTATGTGTGTATGTATTTCTATGTGTAAAATATATGTTGCGTTAAGAGATGTCACGTTACCTTTGCTGTTAAACAGTTTTGTAATGAAGAGGGGCCATTCCTGACAGGTGACGAGCATGCTGAAATGCTCATTGATTGGCAGTGGAGGGCACTCAGCTTTGAGCAGCATTGGGCCAACAACTGATTTTTCTTCCCTTGCAGAAGCATGATAGCCCAGTAAGAGTTACTGGTCTCTTTTGTATTGGTTCTACAGTATGACAAGCAAAGGTGCATTGGTTTATTGTTTCTGCTTCGGTGTATTTGCCACATTAAGGACATTTAAAGATAATATTGTGTTTAACAGTAAAGTGACTTTCACTCCTGCCCCTTACTTACCATGATAAAGTAGAAAAATGAGCAAAGCTCTCAACAGAGTATATTGAAAGGTGATTTTTGAATCTGTGAGCCTACTACCTCATGGCCCAGATGCTTTGCCAGGAAGAAAATAGTTCATCACCAGGCTGTTGGGGGGCAGGGGGGAAAAGAGAATGCATTTGTGAAAGAAATAACAAAGGCTCTGTCAGTGGTGGCTCTCTGTGTATTTTTTTAAGGAATGATGAGAGTAGTCTTCGAAAATTGAGCAAGTTAGATGACAAGGAGCTCAACCTTTTAAAAAATATTAAAGTAAAATTAAATTTTAAAATCCAAAGAAAACCCCACCACAACCTACAGTTTGTTTAGAAGAGAATGCCTCTACACTGAGGTTACTTTATAAACTTTGCTTTTTCCTGCAAATATTCGTGGCCATTAAATTTGGATTCTAAAATGATACAGTGAAAGTGGATATAATTTCAACTTTGAATTGCCTGTTGCTCCAGTAGCTATTCAGTGCATACTTTTGTGCATGTAATAGGCAGCCTAATCCCTGTACTTGTGTTAGTGCAAATAAAATGGGAAAATTAAAAGTGCCTATCAAAACGTGCACTTCAAATAAGAAATGTATAAGTGATTTGTGTAACAAGGTTAAAAATAATTTAAATATATTATATTTACAGTTCAGTGTTCCCTTCATGGTTAAGTGCTGAATACCCAAAGTAAAACTGGGCAAGGGGATGTTTCAGCACGTTTTATTTTTTTTTACTTACCTTTTTTCCTTTTTCAGGTCTACAAAGTGCACCTTTGGGCTGAGACCAAGCATGGAAAGTTTCAGCCCAAATGGAGGCTTTTGAGAAAGTTCTGAACATCTGACAATGGGGTTATCATGGAAATCTTTTTCTTTCTTTCTTTTCAAAGTACTCTCACAATAGTTTTCATATTACTGAAAACTATACTTAAACCAAATTTTGGAAGGCATTATCTAAAATTAAGGCCATTGAAAGTTTTGTGTTGTTTCACATTTGATAAATGTTAAGAGTTTTCTCAGTTCTGAGAAGATAAGCTTTGATCAGTATAGTGGATTATCTTCATCAGCAGAGATTGTTAAATACCGATGTTGATCTGTTTTGGACTGTTTGACGGTGTGAACTAAGCATATTAGATTGATCTCATACAGCATTTTAACAGTGTGTAAAGGCCAGAATGTACAGTTGTACTCTGAAAATTGACATGATCTCGTTGGCTTCTGTGTGTATTGACTCTTCATCTTTGAATGAAGTGGACCTTCATTATGGGTGAACTTTTTTCTACCTTACCAAACCGGTCAAATTTTGAAATGGAGATCTTCTGGCTGTTTGCTTCCATAAAGATGCAGGACTGTTTTTTAGTGTTCCTGCACTCTGCCTCATGTCCTGTCTTAGTACAGTTACATCGTAAGTGCCCACTGCAAAAAGTTGAAGATTATTTCTGTAATCAGTTGTCTGTCCTGTTAAATTTATTCTGGTGAGTTTGTCTGCCACTCTTGGAAGCATTTGCTTTGTTCCCACATCTAAAAAATCCCAAAATATAAAAAGGCAAAACTTTCTCACCAAATGAGGGGTTATACCTGAAATCAAACATGGAGTCTGTCTTGAGAGGTACGATTATCACATAGTCACTTTTCAGAGTAGAACAATATTGTAAGTTCATGTCTGCATGCAGTTTCCATTGGTACTCTGATAATGCCTGTCAAATGCAGCTCTCCCTCCACCTTCCAAACTTGTTTTCCTGCCTGCTTAGATCGACAGGTTCAGCTAAGTTTAACTCCTGTTTTAAAATGGAAAGCAAAGCTGATTGCTCCAGAATACTAGAGCACAATCCTGGGAAAGGGTGCATGGTTTTATAACCCCTTTGTCAGACACTGCTGCTATTTGTAGCTTTAAAAAAAAAAAAAAAAACAGTTTCCCCTTTACAAGAAATTTTTGGTATTTTACTGTTTTTTACCTCTTCTCACCAACTCTTATCCAACATCCAAAAATAGGAGTGTGCTAATAACTTTGTTCTAGTGTCAGTTTTCCTGTATGTGAAGGGATTTGTCGGTTCTCTGGAACTGCTTCTTTACTGTAATCAGTTGGAGCGGTAAGGTCATGAATTTGAACTACCCTTTCACTCCCAAGGACAAAAAAACAGCAAGAGGAAGTATTTTTCCTGCATTATTAAAAAATCCCTTTAGACTGGTAGTGCTTGCTCTTTTTGATGGTACATTGCAAGGTTTAGTGTAGAGTAAGGATTTTTAATGTCTGGGATTTTGGATGATGTTATATTCTGGGCATTGCAAAACGAGTTTGTTAGTAGTTTAGGTCACTGTTGTTTTCTCTTCAGAAATGGTAAAGAAATTACCAGAAATTTTTAGTAAGAGTAAAGGCCCTTTAACAGCATGGGGAACTTTGCATTGCCTCTGCTGTGTACTTGGTCCATAAGGCTTTAATAAACCAGGCATGGGCACTTGCATGGATTCATAAAGTATACGTATGTATATATATGTATATGTGAGTACATATGTATGTATAATTATGTTTTCCATATTAAGATTAAAATTTTAGCTGAGGATCAGTTGAAGCTGCTTTTTTACAGGTGAACAAATACTTGCTAGAAATAGTTTAACATGTTTATATACTTCTATCTTAATAGAAAATCATTGCTGACATTTAAACAGTAGTTACTGTGCAGTAAATCTGTTTTATTGAATACTTTGGTTATAAGTACTAAGAGATTAATGCTATCAAAGTAAATGTACCTAGATCTACTTCTTGATATTTTGCCCATGTTGTTTACATTAAATATACTATCCATATATATATCCATAGCAGTTAGTAATTTAACACGTTTGGTGTCCTTGAAGCTTAGCAAAGCTCTGTTTTACATGGTGTTTATACCTCTGTGCCTTTTCTTCCCTGTGGACTAGCCACGGGGATTTAGGTTCAATTAAATTCTCATTGCTTTGGAGATTTTTGTTTTACAAGATCAGAATTAATAGTTAAGTGATTATCTGAAGAATGAACTGCACACTTAATTCCCCAATGCTTTGTAATTGTGTGGCTATGCTGATTCATAAGGCTCTTAAAATTTCAGTGTCCACAGAAATGTTGAGGTGCTTTATTCAGTATGGTATGTTCCCTAAATAATTTATAAGACCTAGACTGTTACCTTTCTAGTTTGGAATCACCATCTGTAAAACAAGTGTCCTGAGGTTTTAAAGAGTATAGGGATGCAGTAGACTAGCCAAGGAGGGCTTGGGTAACTAGAAATCCAGATTCTAGTTTGCCATTTCTGAGCTGTTGACACTCAAATTTTTTAGGAAGATCAGGTGTCCTTAATGACCACACTAGTGCTTTCGTGGCTTTAGACTGAGAAAATAACATTTAAGAAAATAGGCCATTGTATACAAGAGTATACCTGTGTATAATAGCACCCGTGACAATATGCTTTCATTTGGGTTTTTTTACTGCCTTTTTTTTTTTTTCCAAATCTGCAAAGTTGCCATTGCACTTTAACACTGCTGCTGTAATGAAAGGTTACATGAGAGGAAAAGCTAATTACCCATTGAATTACTGTGTTTTATAATAGCATTCAGGGTTTTCACGGCTAAACTCTTGTGTGCTTTTGAAGTATGACAGGTTGTTCTAGGCACTGGGGGTATGTTTTCAGCTGTTTTGTATAACTGATCCCACTTAACGTGATTGTCCCAAGCAGTTTCACAGGCTAGACAGGAGTCTCCAAGTCACAGCTGTCTTACAAAGGGATGGTTTCCAGGTTAGACTGAAGAAAGGCTTGATAATCCTGAGCGTAAAGCATACGTGTGCAGACCTGCACATATATAGCATATTTGTTAAAAGCTGCCAGTCTTCATTTCAGTCTTAATTGCTGGATAACTTGTTGCATTTAATTCATACTATATGAAGGCTCTGATTTAAAAAAAAAAAAAAGAAACCAATCCCAAAACAAACGGAAACAATTCCAGATTCACATGTGCATTTCTATGATTCTGTGTGCTAATCAGAGCCGTTTGCAGTTTGAGCATATCATCAAAACTACCCTGTTAGTTTCTGGCACAGATACAGTGATATATGGCACAGCAATAGGTAGGCTACAGCATGGAAGTACCCTGGAAGACTTCCTTTTAAACGGGCTTTGCTGCCCTCTCATGGCATTAAGTAGCATTACTTCACAGCACTCACGGAAGGCAGGATTTAATTAATGTGTTTAAATAGCCTATAAGAGAAATACCATGATTTCAGGTCTTCAGAAAGCAGTTCAGTTCCTAGAAGTGACCACAGAGCATCACTGCATACTCTTCCAGCTGCAGAATTTTGGGTGTCTTTTTTCTTTTTGTCTGTTAGTATCCTGTCACTGTCAGTGCTTTTCTGGAAATTGTGATTGTCAATGGAAACAAAAGATAGCTAAAAAAAATCAATTTTTTTTCTTAACTGTAAAGAATTAAGTGTCTTTAAAAGAAAACCTAATGTTTTTTAAAGGTATTGTGGGGTATAAAGTATTCATGGATTCTTAGAACTGAATTTTGAAAACTATAAAATACACACTAATTATTTGTAATTCAGGGCATAGGTATCACATATATCCCACTGTATAGGAGTAATATGTCATGTCGAGCACTAACATCTCCGATTCTGGTACTGCAATTTGACCTCTCCAAAAAAAAAAAAAAATTACCATTAATACGAGCCCACTGTAACGTTGTTGCCTGGCCTTATAAACACTTGGAACCAAAAGGCTTGGCTGGGGCACTGTCAGCGGATTATTATTTTTAATTAATTTTGTAACAGAGCACCATTCAACCAGCACATACTGCAATTCATAACAAATTTAGATGTCATTATTTCTTCTCTTGACTTTGAAAGGGCTTTTAGCTACATATCACTTTCTAGAGAATTTGTAGGGAAACTCAAAATGCCTTTTACAAGTCATACTCAGTAATTCTAGGTTGGTGATTTTGGTGTTTGTGGGGTTTTTTTAGTAGTAGCATTGAGGTTTCTAGGTAGGAATTGTCTCTTAGCATTTCTGTTCATAGTTTAGTACCATTCCTTTTAAAATCATACTGTTGTTTGGAAGATGCTTTGTTTGCATATTTATGGTAATTGTAGCTTTCTGTAAAGTGGAGGGGGAGGAGAGGTCTACGGGAGTTCAGTGACACAACCTGATCAGAGAGCAGTGTGTATATGAGGAGAAATTCTCAGGACCGTGGGTTGATGATACCTGTGGGTGGAATCACTAGCAAAAGAACTAGGACCTAAATATAGGAGCATAAGTCAGTGCTTAGTTGGTAAGGAGTGACGAAATGTAGTGAGTGATGAGCATTTTTGCAGCAAGGAAGGGACTTAGTGTTTCTGAAAGGAACTTCAGTTTGATATACCTATGGTAGTTTTAGAATTAAATAGTTATATGTAGTTACCTGGTTTGAAATTTGACCTATTTAGTGCTTACAAGAGGTACCAGATTGAAAGCCTGAGATGCTGAAGTCATCAGATATCCTGCAGAACAGGTACAACGCCTCCCCAAAAATGCCCTTTCACACTCCAAGTTGGAAAGGTGCCTCAATAGGGACTGAAGGGTAGTTCAGATTTCATGGTCTATTTTGAAACAATTGGCTAACTTTGAAACTACTAACAAGGGCGCAAGTCAGTATTGCTTTTGAAGTGGAAATCTGTCCACTGGGACAAAGCCCACACAGTTCTAAAGTTTCTTTAAGACACCATGGGTACTCACTTGACCTCATTGTATTCTTCTCATGATGTTTCTCTTCCTGGTGCCTGTCAAATAAAATAAAAATGAGGAGGAGAATGGTTTTATTTATTGGAAGATAAAACTATCTTACTCCTCCAACCAATGTGAGGTAAATGTAAATAACAAGACAAAACTGTTGATTTCCTTGGCTCCAGGGTGTATCCATAGTTCTAGTACACTTACTGTTTTGCTGTTGCTTATTTTCCTGGTGGCTTTTACTGACAGAACTGCTTCCTTGTAGGAGGACTGACAAATGGTAGTGGTCGCTATATTTCTGCAGCACCTGGAGCCGAAGCGAAGTATCGCAGTGCAGCGAGTACCTCCAGTCTCTTTAGCTCCACCAGTCAGCTCTTCCCTCCTTCGCGCCTTCGTTACAGTAGGTCTGATATTATGCCTTCTGGACGGAGCCGATTGCTGGAAGATTTCAGAAACAATCGTTTCCCTAATCTTCAGTTAAGAGACCTTGTGGGACACATTGTTGAATTTTCCCAAGACCAGCACGGCTCTAGGTAATTATTATAGTGAAGTTAATATTTTACTGCTTTGATATTGTTATATTAACATCAAGCTTTTGAATTAACTGCTAGTCATCTTATACAGAACATGGTATATTTTGGGGCATGTGCTTTTACACTGACCTTCTCTAGGAAATTTCATTACAGAAGTAGTATAAATTTAGCTGTTTGCAGAAGTTCTCAGTGTAGAAATAGCCTCGTAACTAGACTTGTAAACTCTAGGTATCAAAAAGGTGTTGATTAAGTAAACAAAGTTATCTTGCATCTGGAATGTAAAACCATTTTTTCAGCAATACATCATCAGGTACTTGTTATTCTTTTCATCTTTAATCCTTTTCAAATGAAAGTTTTTAAGTATAATTTTCCTAAAATGTATCCCTTTATATGCAAAGGCACGACTTTCACTTTAATAAGTTTTATAAATGTTGAACGCTTTAGAATTTTGAGGTGTCTCATTGAAATGGTGTTTGAGAGGTTTTCTGTTGTGTATGTGAAGCATAACGCACCTCTTTTTGCACTTAGATTTATACAGCAAAAGCTGGAACGAGCTACCCCAGCTGAGCGCCAGATGGTATTTAATGAGATCCTGCAAGCAGCATATCAATTGATGACTGATGTGTTTGGAAACTATGTTATACAGAAGTTCTTTGAGGTAAGCGTACCACAAAGTATATGAAGAGAAATGTGAATTAAACGCTGTAAAATCTGATTAAAATGAACTGTGTTTTTCTTAACATCATAGCAGAGCTCTACTGGACCTCTACCCCAGAACCCAGGCATATTATGCTGCACACATGTTTTCTGTTCTGTATCCCCTACTTGTGTCTTTTTCATAACTGGCACGGTTTCCCTTTACACTGGTGGCACATACATTGAGGAGTATACCGGCTGTGCACTCAAGCTTTGGGAGTATTTTAGTGTATCTTAGAGAGGCTAGCAGATGATAAACATACAGATTTGAAGGCTTCTTTTTATTGGTTATTGCCTCTTGGTAAAGAGTGGGTCTGGAAAACGCTCTTGCACCCAAATAAATAGCTCTGTGAACTTCATCCAGTGCTGTATGTGAAGAAACACACGTGAAATGTGTTGAAGTGGAAGAATTTTACAGAACGGATGTCATAAGATACATTGTGGTACTCAAAGCAGTATTTAAAGCTGGTTTGGGTTTTGTTAAAAGCAGTGGGATAATAAAACCGAAACCTTTATTAAAGAATTGCAAGATTGGACTTAGAGAAGAAAATGCACTAGCTGTGTCCTGGAAAAAGCTCTGTGTAGGAAAAGGATCTAGTATAGTGGGCTTTAAATTGAAGACCATAGTAGAGTACCTGGGTGGGTAGAAGCTGGAAAATATCCAATAGGAAATAAGATAGATGTTGTAAACAGGAATGTAGTTTTTACTGAGTAATCTACAAAACAATGTGTTGTGGGTTTTTTCCTTCCTTGATGCTCTTTTTTTAAAATGAAAATACCTTCTGCAGTTGCTGTTTTTTCCATAGCATTAAGTTGGCTGGATCCGTAGCTAATCATTGTTAATTGTGTATTTATATCTTAATTCTGCAGAAGAGCTCTCCAGAAAAAAGTGCACTAGGCCGTAGGTTTATGAAGGGACTTAGTTTGTTATTTAAGCAGGAAAGGGAAGTTGTTTGAGCTTTCTTTAGTGTGGGGTACTACAGGGACTCAGCAGTGCTGTGTGAATGTTACTGGTGCCACCACCAGCTCGTTGTCACTTCTGTGTAGTCTCCTGTACCATGCTGACTCAGGAGCTGGTTTGGCCATCTGGCAACATGGTTGGTTATATATATTATTATGAAGCTTGACTGGCTTCTCTTCAACATGGAGCAGCACAGAAGGTTGCAGCATAACACCATGGTGGAAATAGTATGTGCAGGAAGTAGCTACAGATGAAAAATGTTGCTTGAATTATACACTAATACAGCTCTAGTGTACAAAACCATTCTGACTTTGCTCTGCAAAGCCCAAGTATTTCTAGTTTTCCCAGAGCAGCTGTGGTAATAAAGTTCCTTCATGCCATGGGAAGCTGTCAAGTAGCTACTCAAGGGATTGAAATCTGTCCCTTATGCCTGTTACAGCTTGCTTGCTTTATGCAAGATGGAAGATATGCTGACCAGTACAGATCTGAGATATCAGAGAAAATCTGATTTGAATTAATATGCTATAGTAGTCTTTAATTTGTCTGGTATAATTTAAGGTTACTGCAGCTAAATATTCCTTTAGAAAGGCAAGTATAAACTGTTTTGATTTGTTCTGTTGTCTCAAGGTTGTGCATTTGGTAGCAGGTAGGTAGTTGGTATGTGGAATGTTACAAAATAATACATTCAGAAAATAAAAGCTTCTGATAAATCCACAAAAAATACAAAGGGAGCAATCATTCAAGGTGCATAGTAAAGTCGTAAATACATCTTGAAAGCACTTACTCTGATGTGTGAATTTCAACATGCTGCAATATATCTTCATTATATTTATTTCCTTTTAGTTTGGAAGCCTGGATCAAAAGTTGGCCCTAGCAACACGCATACGGGGTCATGTTCTGCCGTTAGCCCTCCAGATGTACGGTTGTCGTGTTATTCAGAAAGCTCTTGAGTCAATCTCACCTGACCAGCAGGTAATTGTAAGTTAGATCAATATTTTTTTATTGCATCTATCTTTTTACTTGCTTAAATTGTTGATCGTTCCCTTCATGATTAACTGCTCTAAGAGCTGAAATAGTTGTTTAAAATGCTGAGGTACACGAGTAAGCCACCAGAGAAACATAAAGATTGGGTAGTTATGTTGAAATGTTCCTTTGAAGGGAAAAATAAATGAAAAATCCTTGTAAAGACACACATAATATTTTTTTCCAGAATGAAATGGTGAAAGAGCTGGATGGTCATGTTCTGAAATGCGTCAAGGATCAAAATGGAAACCACGTTGTACAAAAATGTATCGAGTGTGTTCAACCCCAGTCTCTTCAGTTCATAATTGATGCATTCAAAGGACAGGTAGTGTCAGCAGTTTATTTCCTCTTCATTAGGGTTGCTTTGTTTTGCAGATTGTTTTGTCAGTCTTGTTTAACTCTTTGCAGTCAGCGTGTTATAAGTAGGGTAAAAAAGAGGTGATGAAATGGAAAAGGCAATTAGTGTGCTGTAAAAAGATTAATCTGTTGGAAATGAGTCTCTAGAAAGACATCTTTGGATGCATTAGAAATACTAAAAGGCATTTAAGTCCAGACTTTCTGCTTGCACTTTTCAATACATCATTTGAAATTTTCCTTTATAACTCTTTATCATTGCCTTTTTTGATGTAATAAAATCTCTGTTCCCTAGCATATATTTTTCATTACAATTTGTAATTTCTTCTGTTGCTTATGTTGCAAGTCTTGTTTTTCAGTGTTTCCCAATTAATGTCTATCATTAAGGAAATACTTTGAAGGACTACACTCAATTGTTCCCTACATATGGGCTGGAGTTCAGTAAACAGGGGTGGTAATTGTTTATTGAAGGTTGGGGGTTTGGCTTTGTTTCCCGAAAAGGTTTTACTAACATGAGATTGATACTGAGCTGCAGGCTAGAGAGTAGGCTGCAGCTAAGTAAGATTTTAATACACTTATAAGTACACATTTGTCTTATATTTTTTAATAAAGGTTAAACTATTCCTAACTTGGCTGCATTGCTGAATTTTACTTCAGTGGATTGCCAAATGCATTTCCTAACAAAAATGTACAATCTGCTTCTCTCATATTCTCCACAATAGCAGTACCTGAGTTACTGTTATACGAAGTAGAAAATGGCATTTCAAGGTTTCTAGGGTTGTGTCTTTATACATCAGGAAGTGTTGTATGTGTTAGCTGAGATAGTTTCTAAACTGTGAATGGATCCCCTTGACTAAAATACAATTCAGTTTGTTTACTGGACTTTCATCCAAGCTCCGAGTAGTTATATATTAAAAAGTATTAGCTAATCTGAAGTGGCAAATGAAAAATATCCTGCTTCAGTTGTGCCACGTAACAATATGTATCTTTCACCTGTCTGCATTGTTTGGATCAGACAAGATACTCTGTTCACTTCTGAACAACTCTGAATTAATCCCTGAAACACAAACCTGGCTTCTGGAGAAGTAAGCAAAAGTAATAAGCAAGACTTGGATGTTTTGAACACCAACTTAGTTGTTGTATGTGCTGGAGTATGAAATTAGTGGAAAGCCACAGTAACTGAACTCATTTTTGTAAATGTGGAAATCTTAACGTTTGAAAATTGATGACAAAGTTAAGAGGAAAGCCTGAAAGGTGAACAGTGCTTAACTAGGGGTCATACTTCTAGGGGTTTCTCTGCAGCCAAGTAGTCTAGAAACATTGCAGTGGAAACGTGGGGTATTTAGTTGTAGAGTTACTGGAGTGCTTGACACTCAACCAGCTTACTGCATTTTCATCTCTTCCTGACTTCTGCTGGAGGTAGAGAGGCACAACTTTGTATTTTATAGAAGTAGTTGGCACATTCAGTTCCTTTTCAGATATGGTAATACTACTATATGTGAAAATTCAGTTGGTTTAACTTCAGTTTGCAATCCTGTTTTAAGGTGTTTGTACTTTCAACTCACCCATATGGTTGTAGAGTAATTCAGCGTATTCTGGAACACTGTACTGCTGAGCAGACTTTGCCAATCTTAGAAGAACTACACCAACACACAGAGCAGCTAGTGCAGGTCAGTGCATATGTTCATTTTTTAAAATGAATCTTAGGCCTTCTTTCTTGTCATAGCTTATTCCTGTTTTGTAGTTTAAATGCATTTGCAACCTCTTAGTTTTGTAGACATTGGTGGTTTGGTGGTTTTTTTTTGCCTTTCCTTCTGTAGTTTTAATGAAAACTAGTTTGGAAGTTGGGAGGCAAAGAAGATATAAAAGTGTCTTTCTTACACTTTTGACTGTAGCTTGTCTTGATTAATTTTGTAGTTTGTCTTGGATCATGCAGGTGTCCTTTAGATAATATCTATTAATGTCCAAACACAAATACATTTAAAAAAACATGTTGCATATTCTTACACAAAAAAGGCATATTTTCTAAAAGAAGGCAAAAAGACCTTGTCCAACAAGATTTCCTCTCTTGGTCTCAGTTGAACAAAATGAGTGCTACAAATAATGACTCTGAAATTCAGTCTGTTTACTGGAAGGGACTTGGTGGTGTTGAGGAGGAAGTTCCACACGGAACAGGGCAAGAATTGCCTCCTGCTGCATATCCACAGTCTACTTCATTTCTCAGTGGTTTCTTGTAGAGATGAGTCTGTAGTTAAAACAGAACTCTCAGGGAACCAAAGTTGAGGAGATATTACAACTGTTAAAGAATTGTGATCTTAACTTTGGGGACCTCTTTCTTTAAGAAGATGAAAGATACTTGAGCAAATTGCTGGTTTTACAGATTATTTACATTTTACCTGCAATTTTTGTGGTCCATTATCTAATTCTTGAAGCAATCTCTTGCATCACTTTGTTTCCTTAATGTTGATGTTATTGCACTTATATCTGTGCAAAAAGTAATCTGAAAGATTATAGAAACTTAAAAGCTGTGTAGATTACAAGTGTTACGGATACAAAGGAAAACTTATTAACTCAAGTCATCTTATTTTCAGGATCAATATGGAAATTATGTTATTCAACATGTACTGGAGCACGGTCGTCCTGAAGACAAGAGTAAAATAGTTTCAGAAATAAGAGGAAAAGTTCTAGCTCTGAGTCAGCACAAATTTGCCAGGTATGACAAAACCTTCTAAAGGGTCACTGACCTTTTAAAGTTGTTGTATTGTTTTTTGGGTGTTTTTTTGCATGACAAAAAGGTTATGATGGAGTCTTTCTGTGTGTAACTTGTCTCCTGAAAGTTCATGGGTTTAGAGGTTGAATGGTAGTGGTATTTTATACTGGATTTGGGGAAAGAAAAGGGGAAATACTGTTCTGTATCAAAGCAAAGATTTCACAGGTTTATGGGATGGCTTTTGTTCACTTTGTACAAGTGCAGGGAATGGGTTCCAGGTCTCCATGTGAGGGTCCTCAGAGCCAGGGGAAAAGCACTCCTGTGACTTTCCTGACAATGATGAGCTGGGACTTCTGTCTGTCTGTCCAGCCAAACAATTTCCAAGTATAAAAGGATTAGTGATTGTTCAGCCTGACAAGGGTTTAATACTTTAGGAAGACTCCAAGATTATCGCAGGAGCTGCGAACTGTTCTAATTTGGAACTGAAAAGTCATCCTTCAGTGCTTTTTTTTTTTTCCTGAAATGTAGATTTTGTGCCTCTTGCTTAGGAAAGCATACCTCAGAATTCATCCTGGATGATTCAGTGAGACTAATCTTGTCATCAACATTAAGTAGAAACATGCTGTGACATTATGGGGGCATTTGTTTTAAAAATTGATTGCATGTGAGCTAGCAAGTTTATCTGGGTTTTATTCCCCTTTGCCTAACTAGAAGTGTTTTGCAATCTTCTCCTTAGAACTTGCCTAATTTCTGAAGGACAAATTTAGGACCAGAATCTCTTTAAGCACTGACGGCCTTTCCGGCTTCTGAGATACAAAACAAATATGTGACAGTTTCTTTGATCTAGGCATGCTCCTGAAAAGTGCCTTTATCCACACAGCAGGAAGCATCATACCTGGCTTTCTCTGTTGTCTTAAAGGGGCCCACAACCAAAATGAATGTACTCGAATCCATCTGCAACCTGAGGTCCAGTATAGCTCTGTAGGTCCAGTGGAAAATCTCTCCTACAAGATAAGAAGTATCAGAAATTACTTTTTTTTTTTACATGAGTAGGAGTTTCTAATCCTTTAACTTCTTTGGTCATTACAGACTAGAGATTTGGAATTCAGGGCTTATGTTTATGGTGCACTCTGCCATGGTGTTAAAACACCTGAACTGTTTACATAATTTTTACATCTTGAGTCACAGAATTCATGTGTGTTCTTTCAGCAACGTGGTAGAAAAATGTGTAACTCATGCTTCTCGTGCGGAGAGAGCGCTGCTGATTGACGAGGTCTGCTGCCAGAACGACGGTCCTCACAGTGCCTTATACACCATGATGAAGGACCAATATGCCAACTATGTTGTTCAGAAGATGATCGACATGGCTGAACCCGCTCAGCGGAAAATAATAATGCACAAGGTATATTTGTATGTTGGTTTAATGGTTCAGCAAATATTACCTGTACTGATTTTTCTGCTAGAATGCTTTTTACATCTAGGTGCAAAACTGTAGTTCTGCAGTCTAGAACATAATGTATAAACATTAAAGTCAGGGGAGCTTGATAAAGCAGAATGTATTCTGGTCTCTGAGTACTGGTCTAAAGTAAATCCACAGAAGAGTTTCAAAAGTTGGATTCACATCCTTGCTTTGTGCACACTTTCCTGTGAAAATATAAAAACACAGTATCTGTCATCTTAATATAACCAGAGAAATACAGGTTTGTCTGTTCATTGATGCTTGCTGGTATAAATCCATTCTGCAGTTCCCCCAAGAGAGATTCCTGTGCTTCCTAATGTTGTATGGGCATGTTTCCTGCTCCGGAATCCTCAGACTGGGACAAAAGTGCTATTGCCACAACTGCCCTGAGCTGTTTAATGCAGGGCCAGTATATTCCTGCAGGAGCTCTGGGGCACACCCAGAAAAGGGCTGTGTGCCTTTTCCCGTGTCTTGTGCATCAGTTGTTGGGGAGTCAAAAATCACCAATTTTACACCTTTCCAGAAACTTTGAAATGCAGCTTCTGATGCTTTACGTGTAGTAACCTCTACTTAAAACTTTTGAGAGACTGAAAATAACGGGTTTCTTCTTACAGATCCGACCCCACATCACAACTCTGCGTAAATATACCTATGGCAAACACATCCTGGCCAAGTTGGAGAAGTATTACCTGAAGAACAGTGCTGATCTGGGGCCGATTGGTGGACCACCAAATGGGATGCTGTAAAAGACAACAAAATGGAAGAAAAATTGAATTGTGAATGATCAAAGCATACAACTTAACTATAAATGTTCTGATTTTTTTTAAATCTATTTATTGACTTTGTTCATCCATTTGTAAAATTTTTATTCTTGTGTATATTTTTGGGGAGTGAATTATTAAAAAAAAAATAGAAAAAAATATCTCCAGCCCTGATCCGGAGACCTATCAGATTGGATGGCTGGCAAAGCACAGAATGCCTGTATATGATGTAATTGTATCAAAATAGCTGTCACATATTTTGTAAATTTTTACCTTGTAAAGTCACTGAAATAGTTTTTAAAGGGAAAAAAGTACAGTATTCTTTTAATACACTGGCTTGCAATCTGGTAGGTCTACCCAGCATCATAGCACAACAGGTTTATAGAGTTGTATATAGAATTAATCCTTATTTTTCCCTTTTGTGTGAGGTCTTTTATACCAGATTAAAGTTGATCAGCTGCATAAACATTATTTAACACTTTGAAAAGTTAAGTTGTATTTTGGTGGTTCACAACACTCTCCAAATAATAAACAGGGCACAGTAAATTAACATAGGGAATAATGAATCCATGGAAATGTCAAAAGACTCGCTTTCATTACTTGCTGTGGATACAGTGGGGGTTGGTTGTTTTTGGCTTTTTTTTTTTAATGGTGCCCTAAGGTTTCATCTAATGATGTATTAAAAATAAAAGTGCTGTATATACTTATATATTTAATTGTTGTACAAGGTAGAGGGATTCAAATGATGTTGGTACTTCCTCTCAGTAGCGTATGCTGTTAGGAAAGGAGCAAACCCTGTATTAACTTCACAGTCAGTTTTAATGATGCAGGAAGAGTAGAGATTTGTATTTTTTTATTTTGCATATAGACTTGTAAGGATTTGAAAGTGTTGAGCATTTATTTTGCTTTCTCACTGTAGATGCAAAAAAAAAAAAAATAGGTATTGATGAAGAGAAAAGGGGCCACTGAAAAGTAAACTTGATAGCTCAACATTTAAGCATGATTGATTAAATATCCAGATAGCTTTTTTGCTTCCTATAAATATATGCATTGTATACGTGTAGTTAATAGGTGTAAGTTTACAGTTTGAAAACAAATCTCTTGTTTCGATGTTTATTACAAGCCTTGCTAATTTAGTAGTGATGCTTACCTTGGTTGTACAGATGTACATTTGTAAACCTTCATGCTGTAAATGTAATTTGTTTTACCCCTTTTTGGGACAAAAAATTTGCATTTTAGTGTATATTCATATCCCCATTCCCTTTTCTCCCCCTGGCATATAGTGTTGTATAATGTAAATTTATTTCAGCAAATCAAGAGTGATTTTTTTAAATTCTATCTTTATATTGTTTCAGAAATATGAACCAGCTTTCTTTTTATCTATTGTGAGGAACATTATGTTTTGTTTATAACATAGGTGTCGAATCTGTTAATATGGACACTTTGGAAAATCAATCTGTTCAAATTTTAAGTCGGGATAATAAGCATAGTAGGAAATGGACTGAAATATTTGGTTATCTCAGAAACCAATGCTTCTTCCATCTTAATAAATGTGGCATGATTTTTTTTTTTGTACAGAAGAGTACTGTATTTTTGAATAGCCTTCTCCCAGCGTAAAGCAAATATGTATGATACTGTCAATTTTTTTCTCTGGACATATGACATTGTAACAGTAACATAAAGATGATGTACATTTACAAGCGGCCTTATGTACATTTCCCAATGATCTTTTTAAGGCAGAATTGTGACCATATGTGTATAATTAAAATCCTTTTTAATCCTTTGCCTATGGAAATATTTTGGAAAAAAAAAGCTTACTTTGTATATTCAGTTTCTGAAAGATAAAGAAAGTGCTTTGTATGTTGTTGAAGTAATTTTGTGTAAAACATTCATTTGGATGGCTTAACCTAAAGTTTTGATCAACAAGATAGTTTGAAAGCAACATCTTGAGCATTGATCAAATCAAAGGATGTTACAGTAGGGGTGTGCGATCATGAGGAAAGAAGACAGCAGGGGTATAAACCAGTGTAGGGAGTTCTGTCCCATTACTGTGTGCCAGGCTTGCGGGAATCGTACTGAAGCGTCCGTCTGAGGCGCTGCCTTTGTAATGGTAGTGTTAACTCCTTAATAGGCAAAAGGGCAGGTTTGTTCTGGCCTGTTTCCAGGTTCTGGATCTGTTGTTTGGTGCCTGCATTAAGTAGGCCTAATTACTTTCAGTGAGTACAAGTTTTTGCATGGCCGAGGTACAAGCCCTGTCGTTGGAGCCAGAGCTTTTCCGTCGTCACACAAAGGATGACTTTTGAGCCACTTCTGTGGCTACATGAGTTCCCAGTGACTATTTTTGCCCTGTGTACAAAAGCTGTGTTGTACTGCACAGAGCTGATGCTCTCTTCAGCACGTAAGAGAGTAAATTAGGCTTTTGGGGATGTCCAGACAGAAACTGATCATGTCCCAGTACTTTGTCCCTGTAGCACTCATGCCGTGGATGAACAGTCCTAGAACTGTCATCCTTGGAACTTTTCAGTATCTGGAACATAATCTTCCACTTGCTCTCTTAAAATTATTTTGCACAAATTCTATCCAGGAACATGAAAATCATTGGTTTTCCTTTCAACTATCTTCAGCTTTGGGTAGAACCACTAGACATTTTTTGCTCGAGTATTGCTTTTTGATATAGATTGTTTATGGACCAGTTTGTTTAGGTTTGACTCCAGGTGGCTCATATTGAATAATGTAATGTTCACATGTATATACTGTAAAAATCAAAATGAAAATGTGTGAATAACACTGTGTGAAATACATCTGGTCTTGTGTTTTTTCCTGTAGGAAACCAGCCATTCTTTACATTCTCAGTTACATGACCTGTCTGCTGGCTCTGGAGCTCAGCTTTGAAAAGGTGCTCGCGTCTCGTGATCTGATGGGAGTCCAGCAGTTATTGAAGAACCCTTGGTTAGATCCTTAACTGCCAGTTCTGAGCAGCTAAACCCTCATACCATCTCCCAAAAATCTTCACCAGTGTGTAGTTAAGGCTACAGCCTGACCACAGTTTCTTTGTATGTCACCAGGTGCAGGGGGAGTTCCCAGAGGTTTGAGAGAGGACTGGGGTTGTGGTCTGTGGCATCGCTGGATCCATGCTTACTCCTGTTACTGCCCAGTATGTTTCTCAAAGGACTGTTTTCTACTTAAGCTGTGGAGCGAGGTGGCCTGTCTTAGCTGCAGGGGAGTGGGATTGCTTTTTGGTAACTCTCCTAAGCAGCCCCTTACAGGCAGAACAGCTGTAACACTGCTGCCTCTGCTGTTGCCTACCAGACCTACTGATCCTTCTTCACCATGGTATGGGGAAGAGTGAGGCCTTTGGGCCTCGTTGTCATGTTTGGGTGGCTTAGGGTGCTGATGGAGACTGAAACCATCTCTGTCCTTCCCTCTGCTCTAAGGAACGGGCATTTCAAGAGATGTCCATGACTCACTGTGTCGTGGCAGCTGGGCTGAGCCATCCATCAGTTCTGTTCCGTGAGAATGTCAGATGTTCAGCAGGAGCTAGACAAATGGCTAAAGGGTGAGTTGACAGCTCCTCCCACCCTGTAATTCAGGGAAGTAAAGCTGAACGAACAATTGCAAAAGCATTTTGAGATCTGGTGAGGTCATTAAAGTTTCAGACCGCATCTAGGTCATGTGCCTGGGGAGAAAACCCGGCGTGAAGTCCCGAACAGCAGCGTGCTGTCGAAGGACAGCGGCTGGTCACCCCGAGAGCAGGCCCTTGAGCAGAGCAGTGAGGAGAGAGTAGTTTTGCTGCTGCTGCAGGAAAGGGTGTCTCATGCTCTGACTTGTCTGGCATCTGTGGAGCCAGGAGTTGAACATGATGATCCTTATGGGTCCCTTCCAACTCATGACTGTGCTGTAGGTGACATCAGCCGTCCCAGCCCCAGGTCTCCAGCCCACAACAGTGTAGGAGTATCTGTTGGTGTAATGCAAAGGTTCATACCTACTTTTGGGAGGCTGGACTAGATGACCTGTAAAGGTCCCTTACAACATAACACATTCTGTGTCTTACCAAGCTACTGGTAGTGCTTGAAGTGATCCAAAGGTCCCATTAATCAATGGGCATCACAGATATTTCAATGAGCATGTCCCACAGACAAGTTTCCAGTGCTCAGAGGCAATGTCAGGAAGGCTCACAGGCACCATCTCTACCCAATGGTTCCCGGCTCGAGGGCCTCTTGGCTTCATTCCCAACAGGGATAGCGTGTCCCTCTCAGGCCTCTCCTTGATTCATCAAGGCCTAGTGTGCAGAACAGGGCTAGCAAGGGTTGGGAGAGCTTGGCAAATGTTCATGCCACCCAGGGAGAGACAGTTTTGAGTTGCTGCAGAAGATGCCTGGGGTGTCAGCACCTCCTGCATAGCAGAGCAGCCCAGGCCTCCCCAAGTCCATCACCATCAGGAGTTAGAACCCAGCACTGTTACAGAAAGGCCAGTTACAGGTCGCCTCCTCCCACACAGGAAGGAGTTTCATCAAGCACTGACAGCACCCCTGAACTGCTTCCTCTTGGAGTGAACCAAAACCTGATGTTCTGCACTAAGTTTCAGAATATGGGGGCTGTCAGGAAGCTCCCAGCACAGGGAAGGCAGATGTTAGGGGTTTAACAGACCTGCTGCTGTTCCGCAGTGGGGTGGCCCAGGAGGGTCCCCTCCATCAGGAGCTGGCTCCTTTTGCATGCTAGCTCTGTGGTTGGGGAACTTGCCCAGCAGATGAGATGCATGAATTAGTTTCCTTTATCAGCCTCGGGGCTTTGGACCTCCCTCCCTCGCTGCACAGGAGTACGAGGAGCTGGGCGGGTTGGCTGAGTTTGGGCCCCGTTCCGTGCATCACCAGGCGGCACAAGATGGAGCATGACTCCTAAGGCACGCGCGTGGGGGCGGGTAGGTTCTGCTCTCCAGATCCTTGTCTCCGGCTCGATTCTCCCAGGCTCACTTAATTCAAAATAGATCCTGGGAGCAGCATTCCCCTGTCCTTACTGGAAATGCTCCAGAGGCTTTCTGTACAGCAGCTGAAAGGCAGAAGTCCTGTTCTGAAGACCCTCCTTGTTTTTGTGAAAACGAACACAAGGTGCTCAGCTTCTCACCAGCATTGGTGCTCTGGGTACAAGAGGTCTTCTGCCTCTGCTTGCACCGAGCCCTAAAACATCTAGGTCTGCAAACAAGGGTCAGGTCCATGTTGGAGGTGACACAGTGGAGGTACTAGACCTCCATAGGATGGGGAGAAACCCCTTGCTGAGCTGAGCTGAGCTGAGCAGCCTTAACGAGCTTCATTTGAGCTGAAGACCTGCCTGGAGGGTTCAGAGTTCCTGGCAGCCTCACAGCACCGCAGCCCTTCCCAGCTCAGCTGCCAGGTCTTTTCCCAGGCAAGCCTAAGCGGGGTAAGGAGGGAGACAACCTTCCAGCACAGCTGTGTTCCAGTGGTGGCGGCTCTTTAGGGAAGGCAGCCTACTTAATGCCCAGTCACAAGGCAGGTTCACATGCTAGAGGTTCACAGAAGTTGTCTGGGGATGGGATGCACGGCATTGTGGAGCTTCCATACCACTCAATGTCACTGGTGGGGGCTGGTGAGGAATTAGCCAAGCCTGCTGAGGCCCCTTCTCCTTCCAGGTCAAGTTTGCTGTGCCCTCTTGGGCAGCAAGACCACAGTGTGCTCCTGTCAAAGGGCTTTTCACAGTGTTAGGGAAGCAGAGCTGTTTCAGGCATCACTGAAAGTAGGTCCCAAAATAAAGATTCCCAGAGATGTTCAACTGGTTACTGAGGACAAATGGAATCTGCAAGGGAGATGGTGACAGCACGTTCACAGCTATGTTCCATTCTCCCATGAGTGCAAATATAGGCACCCTATTCCTTGCCTACCTGAGGAGAACCAGAAGTTAGAGGTTCCCTGGTGGGAATGCAGACCTTTCTCCTCTGTATATCCTTATCTCCCTTTCTCTGAGAGCTGAAGACATCAGAAAGTGTTTGCAGCTCTCCCTCCTACCAGGATCAATCCAGAAGAGTTTCAGGAGACCAAGCTAGGACCTTGGGGAGGATTCAGCCCAGTTGCTTCTCTGTTAGTCTCAGGTCTGGTGGGTCTGCCTCGATGGTGTTCCCTGCTCCACACCTTTTTGTATAAACTGGCTTCCAGGGGCTGGTGCAACAGTCAGAGCAATCACACATTACACAAGGATTGCAGAGGGCTGAGGATGGACAAACTCAATGCAAGTCAATCTTCCAACCCCCTCCATGGAGGGGTGGGATGAATAGAGCTCACCCCTGGGAGACCTCCAGGCTACACAGTGATCACTAATCTCATTCAACTGGGCCATCTGGCTCTCAAAACCCTTTTTGTTTGACAACTGACTATCTGAAGTGCTCCAAAATTCACATGATGCCCCCGATTTCCCCGAAACATCATGTGTTTCACGAGAGCCACGGGTTTGATTATTCATCCCAGTTTGGGAGTCATAGGAGCTCAAGTTCACATCCTGCTGGGAAGAGGTCACAGAATCACAGAACATGAGGAGCTGGAAGAGACATTGAAAGATCATCCAGTCCAACCCCCCTGCCTGAGCAGGATCACCTAGAGTAGGTCACACAATAACATGTCCAGATTGGTCTTGAATGTCTCCAGAGAAGGAGACTCCACAACCTCTCTGGGCAGCCTGTCCCAGTGCTCTGTCACCCTCAGAGTGAAAAAGTTTGCCTTTGGGATCTCTGATCCAGCCCCACCATGTGCCACTCTCTCCACACATGGGGAACCAAAAGCCCTGAGATCTGGTCAGGGTGTTGAAGGTCACCCACTCTACGTTTCTGTGAAGTGCTGTACTGCTCTGCTGTCCCCTTGGAGAAGTGATACTCCTGTGAGGGTCCTGCAGCAACAGTCCATCAGCAAGGCTATGGGGGAGAAACCATCCCAGTTTAAAACCAGTTCTGTTAGGCGTAGATGCTTCCATGGGGACACATACATAGGGAACAAACAGATCCTGTTGCCTGCTTAAGGTATCTGGTTCCATTTGAGGGACCCTTGAGCATCCAAGACACCTGGACAGGGCAGGTGAACATCCTCTGGAGCTTGCCTCTACCTTCTACTCCAGAAGGACATCTAACATGGCACTGGACACCTTCCCCTAAACATCGGGTCCCTCAGAAGGTACCAAAGACTGATAAACAGTGTTTTGTAAACCAGTGGTTAAAAGGGGGAAAGAGGGAATAGAGGGTGGGAACAGGCCTGGATGAAGGGATTGGATGTTCCTTCAGTAAGTTCACAGATGACACTAAGCTGTGAGGAAGTGTCGATCTGCTTGAGGGTAGGGAGGCTCTTCACAGGGACCTGAACAAGGGACCTGAATGTGGGTGATGGTCTCTTCTGCCAAGTGACAGGTGACAGGTGACAAGGGGAAATGTCCTCAAACTGCACTGGGCAGGTTCATATTAGAAGTTGGGAAGAAGTTCTTCACCAAAAGAGTTGTTGGGATGTGGAACAGGCTGCCCAGGGAGGTGGTTGAGCCACTATCCCTGGATGTATTTAACAGACAGGCAGATGAGGTGCTCAGGGATATGGTTTAGGAGAGGACAGGGACGGTTGGACTTGATGATCTTATTTCCAACCTTGTGATTCTGTGATTCTGTCAGTTGGGGGTGTGAGTGAGAAGAGCTTTATATTGCAGAACTGGTAGGGACAGGAGATGGAGAAATGAAGCATATGTGTCCCACACGCACGCTCAAAGCTACTGTAACCGTCATGTAATAAACAACCATAACGACTCCTTGGATTATAAATGCTGGGAGAAGGGGAAGGAGAAGCACCTTAGGAATCCAATGTTATCTTTAAATCATAATAAAGAGACGCCATGATGTACAGCAAAGTTTATTCTGGGCCTCCCAGTGAAGTACAGGTCCTTTCACAAACATCACCTAACAAGAGAAGACATTTCAGAAAGGAAACAAGCAGTTAAACCTCTGTGTCCACTGAGTGGAGTCAGTGCTGCTGGGAGCAGGACAGGCAGCGTGCACACACACCACACAATGCTGAGACTCGAGGTCAAGCCCTTCTGACCACAGACATGTAGGGCAGCACTACGGAACCCCACCCCACAGCATCCCATGGGAACCTCATGAGGTTCAGCAAAGCCAAGTGCAGGGTCCTGCACCGGGGTCGGGACAAACCCTGTTATTCATACAGGTTAGGAGATGATGTGCTTAAACACAGCCTGAGGAAAAGGACTTGGGAGTATTGTGGATGAAAAGCTGGACGTGAGCTGGCAATGTGCATCTGCAACCCAGAAGGCCAACCACATCCTGGGCTGTATCACAAAAAGTGTGGCCAGCAGATCAAGAGAGGTGATTCTGTCCCTCTACTCTGCTGAGACCTCACCTGCAATAATACTGTGTCCAGCTCTGGAGCTCTCAGCACAAGAAGGACATGGACTTGCTGGAGCACGTCCAGAGGAGGGCTCAAAAATGACCCAAGGGCTGGAGCACCTCTCCTATGAAGATACACTGAAAGAGTTGGGTTTGTTCAGTTTAAAGAAGAGAAGTCTCTGGGGGGACCTTCCCGTCCCTGAAATGTGCATGTAAGAAAGCTGGGGAAGAACTGTTCATGAGGGCTTGGAGTGATAGGACAAGGGGTAATGGTTTTAAACTGGAAAATGGGGAGATTTAGGTTGGATATTAGGAAAAAATTCTTCAGTAGGAGGGTGGTAGATCACTAGACCAGGTTGCCCAGAGAGGTGGTGGAAGCCCCATCCCTGGAGATATTCAAGGTCAGGCTTGATGAGGCTTTGGGCAACCTGATCTAGTGAAGGTGTCCCTGCTTACTTCAAGGGGGTTGGACTGGATGGCCTTTAAAGGTCCCTTCCAACTATCACATTCTATGACTCCATGATCACTTCCTCACCCATGTATGTCCTCTCCTGGGCCCTGCTCTCCTCCCTCCAGCCGTGCATGCCGCCTTCCACCCGGGCAGACATTCCCATGGTGGTAGTTAATCACCACAAACACACACTGTTGGGCAGACAGCTCAAGCACAGCTTGGTTTTTGCTTCAGCCTTGCATCAGCTCCATCCCTGTAGCACAGACCTACCTGGTGTAAGGATTACACCAACCCTACTCCCAGGTGAGGGTAGCATAAGGAGCTGGGCAAAGGCATTCTCCTAATGAATGCGTGAGAAGGTCCAGGATGAAGGATGAGACAGGATGGGTGGGGAACCAGTGGGTGAATCAACGCTATGACAGCAAAGGCTGAGAGACACTGGTACCGCCCGGAGGGAGATGGGGCAGCAGAGCGAATGCACGCAGCCCACAGAAACCCAACCTCTGTGCAAATGGGTAAAAGGCCACCAAATGCCAGGTGAAGGATGATGATTGCGGGGGGCTGCATCCTTTTGGGTAAGGAAACCTGCACGTTGCACCAAACTCCTTGTCATGAGCGGCAGCAAGAGTAAAGGATGAACCCTGAGGTCAGCCCAAGGGCAGCATTCCTCAGAGAGCCTCAGGGAGGCGGGGATCCAGGATCCCATCGGCTTGAAAAGGAGAGAAAACTTCAGTGTTTTACACACTGTTGCAAATACCTGTTTGAACCGGCAGGTACCGAGGTGGCACTAAAGCCTGGACACAGCTGAGCCCCGCTCCCGGGGCTGCTCTGCTGCGGCTTCTGCTTCTTCCGAGGCCACGGCCTCTTTGCATACGTAGGAGTATTAAACCTGCTTTGGCAGAATTCCTGGAGCTGTACGTGCTTACTCCAGGTCTCCGTGTAGCAGAAACACCTAACCCCAGTCACCTGGCTGTTCAACAGCGAGAGTGTGGAGCGTGTAGTCGTATCTTTCATGTAGTTTGGTTGAAACACATCAGCGTTCTCCTCCACCTGGAACATTTTAAGCAGCAGCGCTGTACTGGTTGACATACGAACCGGTAAGTGTGTTGTATATTTGGTATAATCCGAGAGAATCAGGCACCACATCCCTCAAGGAGAACTTTAATTCAAGTTTTATGGGAACTACTCAAGCATCCAAGAGCCTCTGTCACAAACAAGGATGGTAAAGGACTACGGGGAGAAAAGACAGGAGTCCTCTGATCAGAGATTATACCTCGTGTCACCCAGAGTCCTCACCTCTCCCAGGCAGACAATGCGTCTCTGTGGCACTGCCAGAGCCAGCTGTAGGAGTAAAACTTTACATGTTTCTATTCTCGCGGCAGTCGGCGAGGCACTAAAAAGGTGCAGAGTATCGCAGCCCCTGATTTGCAGGATGGCACCTATGAAGGGTCCAACATCCTATCCATGGTCAGACAGCGTGCAGCTCAGGCATCCAACCTGCACATCTTGCTCTGAAGAAAGATCATGTCCCTCGCGGGACCACAGGATCCATGGCAACCCCCCTGAAAGAGCCAAGCTGGCTGCAGAAAGAAATTCAGCAGCTACCAAGCAAGGGATACCACAGAAGGTCTGTCCTCCCTGTAAGAAGCTCATCTTCTCTAGAGCTCCCAGGATCAGTGGCTGCCCACCTGTATGCTCCTAGAACTATGACACCCTTCTCTCCATGCTCATTTTTACACCAGGGCAAGGCCCGTTGTATTCTGAAAGGAGGTTGTAGAGAGGTGGGCGATGGTCTCGTCTGCCAAGTGACAGGTGATAGGACAAGGGGCAATGGCCTCAAGATGCACCAGGGCAGGTTCAGATTAGATGTTAGGAAGAAATTCTTCACTGAAAGAACTGTTGGGATGTTGAACAGGCTGCCCAGGGAGGTGGTTGAGTCACCATCCCTGGGTGTATTTAAAAGACGAGCAGATGTGGTGCTCAGGGATATGGTTTAGGAGAGGACAGGTCCGGTTGGACTCGATGATCTTAGAGGTCTTTTCCAGCCTTGTGTTTCTGTGATTCTGTGCTCAAATTATTTCAGGTCACAGAGGCTGAAGGATGCCACTCTGCAAGCCAGCGGTAGTCACTGCAAGTGAGCTGACCTGAGAAATGCGGGAGAGTCTCTCCCTGGGCAAGGGGTGAAAAAACCCAACCCACAAAAAGTGGTTATTCAGGTGAATGCTTTGAGAAATACCTGAATGGTCCACAAGCCCAGAGACTGATGGGCCAAGATTGTTGAACAGTGAAAGCACCAGACAGTTTTACAGCAACAGATCTCATTAAAGTGAAAGTGAGTCAGTCTTGTCTTGTGAGCAACACCCCATAACCTCAGCCAAACCCCACGGAGGCTAATGGGAAACCCCTCTGTAGATTCTGATGCACCAGCCCCTGAAATCCAGTTCTGAGGCTCATGGTGATGAGCGTGTGGGATCCTTCGAGGCCCTCACACACAGCATCAAAAAATTGCAGCTGGTTTGATTGCAGCTGTTATGAAAACAATCACAAAAGCAGCCTGTCTCTGCCAGCTGGGCTTTTGCCAAAGGAAGTTCTGCTAAATTAGGTGGACAAGTATTTTAGTGGACAAAATGACCCAAGGGCTGGAGCACTTTGGCACAAGGACTATATAAGTCCTGTGTGTCCACACAGAAGTTCTCAGTAGCAGGACACAGGGAAAGGGGACAGAGGAGAAGGAAATTCTCCCCAAACGTGGGAGAGGCAGCCAAGTTGTCACAGTTGGTATCCATAAAGCCAACGCTGTAGCTACAGACACTTGGGCCATTAAACACTGCATTGTTTAAGCTGAAAGAAAACCCTCAGAGTTTTTGCAAGAAGGTTTATCCTTGTCCAAATAAGCAAGGTCACTCCTCCCATCAGAGCATTAAAAGAAAGGAGATCAGAGCGGGCAGCCCCTCAGGCTAACTCCATGCTCCACGCCTCGGGTCGGGCCAGGGGGAACCACCTTGGGTCTCTCACTTCCTGGGAGTCAAAGCCAGGAGGCAGATGGAGTTGCTCAGAGAGGTCTGACTCACCGCAAAGTCGGCCAGACAGAACAAGCAAAATCAGCTACCCCTGTGCAAGCTTGCTGGGTGGGGTCAGGTGATCCTGCTATCAATCACTCTGGGCATTTGAAAGGGTCAGAATCAATTCTTTCTACATGGGTGCACAAGGACATCCAAAGCAAACTGCACAGGATCCACCACGGCATGGGAGGAGGCGGGAAGAGAATTAAGCGTATTTGGTGCCACCACCCTGTACAAAGAGTGGCTGCCTTTGGAACTGGGGAACACAGTGTCTGTGCTCCCAGAAGATGAGCCAGCAAAGCGACAAGATCTAGTTCAGTGACCCTCTGCAGATGTCTTCTCACTCTCAGTATCAATTGTTTCCAGGAATGGGCAGACTGCTCTTGTGTTACTGTATGGAGTTAGAAAGAGGAGGACGTGGTGTGAGCCATGGGTAACAGAAACACCACTCAGGGGGACTTTAAAGGGGAAGGAGTAGAGAAGCTCCAGGGTAGCAGGGAATTAAACTTTGTGAGCCTTCCTGGTCTCCACAGTCTCCAAACAGACCACCAGCCACACTGTCCCTACCACCTCTGGTCTCTCAGGACACAAAGAATCCTTCCTCTTCTACGCCAGGTTTTAGGCCGCTGATCAAGATGTCTTGTTGCCAGCTCACCGTTCTGAGGCACCATCCACTGGGAAAGAAAAAACAGATGCCAACGTGAACACCAGTGAGAGAACTTCAAGCCCTTACCAAAGAGCATCACTTGTTCAGGGTGCATCTCCTACCTCATCCCAACCAGTTTCTGGGGCAGACTCAATCTGAGCATGTGTAATGGATCGTATTTAACATCCCAGAACTGTCCTGTGTCTCTGAAGGCACCTTCTTCCTTCTCAGCGATCAGCACACAGATTCAGGGCTTTTGCTCAAAGCTTGATCTGCCTGTTACAGCTAAAAGAAGTGTAACTCGTGAAGAGCTCTGGGTTTCCCCTTTATAATCATTAACTGAGCTGTGAAACAGGAGAGAAAAATTAGTTTTCTCTCTGGCACAAAAGCAACAACTGAGAAACAGGCAATCAGCAGGGAAGCCAACTCTGCAGCCAACCAGAAACAGCACCCATTAGCAGCGAGCTAATTCCGTGAGTCAATTCCGTGACCCCGGCAGGCAGCCAGCAGCCCCTACACTTCCAGCAATCTCAGTACTCGCATGTACTCCAGCCTCCCACTGTGTTACGGGATACACGCCCCTTCTCCATCCCAAGGCGTCAGACTGTAACATCCTCAAGTTTGTCACCAGGTGAAGTCACTGAGATGTGAGGTGTGAACCCATCCAGCCTGATGCCACAGGTACCATCCAGCCCTTGCCCAGGACCTGAGAACAGAATCAGCTTTTTCTAACCCCATCCGGTCACTGTCCATTAATAAACCATCTAAGGACGTATCAAGAGAAGAGGCAGTCATCTGCTCTGCAGGCTCCACTGCTGCTTGCAAGACAAGCACAAGGTGAGGACACATGATGACAGTGGCCACATCCTCACAGACTACTGCAGGTAGGTTTGACACNGCTGCGGCGCGATGCTCACACTCATCGGGGCATGAGGAGCGATGGCTTCTTCTGCAGAAGGCAGTGAAGAATGGTGGCGGTTGCCCAAAAGCAACAGTTGCCATCCCTGCCTCCCTGCTTTGCCTCCGGTGGTGGCGGAAGCAGCGGGACGGATTCCTACCCCGGCTGGCTTTTCCCCTCTTCCCATGGCAGGACACAGTTCAAACCAGCCCCTTACCCCCAGGGAAGCTGAGTTCAATTGGGCAACCCCGCTGGAAGTCCTTGATGCAGTTCTGGGAAATCCCCACAGCTCCACTGTCCTGGGCAGATGCAACCAACTCCTATCATCCCCTGAGCTCAGGGCTGCCAGGAAGCTCCTCTCCATGCAAGTCTCATCTGGCTTTTCAGCATGGAGCTCTTTTGACTGAAACCACAATACTTCACATGCTTCAGTGATCAAGCAGAGGGCACGGGAATGTCACTTGGCTTCCCGACGCAGCATTGTTCTTCCCTTTCCCCATTCACAGATCCTGACCAGAACATCCCAATCAAGCTCTGAATGTTCTCTAGCAAATCCAGCAGCGCCATTTGAGCTACCATCTCCCCAAACACACGCCCACACTTGCATGAAACCCATATGCCACGCAACCCCACCAGTACCTCGGCACTGCTCCCTGGAGCAACCCCTGTGGAAGTGCTCCCCTTCCTCCTCCCTGGCTGCAAGGGTGCAGTGCCAGGTGCAGTCCTGGCTCACGCGGCCTCTGCTGTACTGAAATCAGCCGAGAAGAGCGCCCGTGTCTGGCACGCGTGTCCCGATGCCCTGTCTCGCCATCGCAGCTGGATGTCAGCAGCTGCTCACCAAGCCCAGGTGGTGGTGTCAGCCTCACGCTCCCAGCACCCGGCATCTCCATCCCAAGCCGTATCCCCAAAGTCTCACTGCCAATGTCATGGTTGCATCAGGCTCAACACGTGGCTTGGAAAGGCTGTTCTGCCTCCATCCCTCAGTGGCAGCTTGCTCTCCCACCCAGGAGCTGCTGCATAGCCACCCACCAGGCACCCGTGTGCCCCCCAAATTTTTATTGTGTGTTCTTACCCCACTCCACATCGCCATTCCACCCAGCCACCTCACACACCAGGGTCGTGTGGGCTGTGGGGTCCTGTGAGTACCAACTCCCCATCATCATGGGGAGAAGAACATGGTGGCCATGGCTCATCTGAGGCAACAGCATCATGGTAGGAGCTGTTCCTAGGAAGGCTGAATCAGTAATTTAAGAGAGGAGGAAAGCAAGCAAGCTAATGATCGAAGACACGCGATAAAATGGCGACAGTTGTAGCCACCTTGAATATCAAATTAGGTTACCTTTGGGCAACAGCTGTGGGAAGGGATTCTGAGACCACCAGATACGCACCAACAGCTGCTGAGAGCTGCCTGAGAGACCAGGAAACACCAGTTATAGGTCATTTTTGGGTACTCCTCCCCACGAGCAGCACAGCCCCATGCCCGTAGGCTTGGCTACATCCCCCATCCATCCAGCTACTCCACCGACACACGGTGCCCATCGGCCATGCAGCCAACATACGCTCCTGCAGCAGCATTATTTCTTAAAAAGTGTCCTTTTAATTTTTTTTTAATGATGGCTGTGTACACATTCAGTTGCATTGCTGATAGCCAACACTTCACCATGTGCTGGCACACACTCCATCCTGAAGATGTTCTTAACTCAAGACGAAGGGGCAACTTGCAGGAGGGAGCTTCTTTTAAAGCAGCCTTTCTTGCTGCAAACCTCTTGCACTACCAGAAAACCTGCTCTGAGCATTACAGAATCAAAGTAAGGAGTTGGAAGAGACATCGAAAGATCATCTAGTCCAACCTCCCTGCCTGAGCAGGATCACCTAGATTAAATCACCCTTCTCCTCCAGAGAAGGAGACTCAGAGCATGGGAACATCAGATGCAGCCAAGGCATGGGCAGAGGGTGCGGGGCCAGCCCTGGGGACCCATGAGCAGGAGGGGGGATACCATCCCCCCCCCCAGCTTGTTTTCTGGGAGAGGTGATGGGGTGGAGATGGGGTGGAGATGATGGGGAAGTGGTGGTGGGGAGGTGATGGGAAGGTGATGGTGAGGAAGTGATGGGGAGATGATTGTGTGGAGGTGATGGGGAAGTGACAGTGGGGAGGTGATAGGGAGATACTGGTGGGGAGACATTGGGGAGCCTCAGCACAGATGGGCCGTCCCGGCAGCAGTGCCTGCCCGGTCCAGCCAGAGCGGTACCTCTCCTCTTCCCAGAGTGGCACCGGGGGCAGGGGGACAAGCCCGCCCCCCACACCGTTTTTCCCACACTAGAAGGGGAAGGGAGGGACTCTGCGCATTATTATTAT
>VXBZ01001843.1:0-16012 GCA_013399135.1 Heliornis fulica | reverse complement strand
TGATTCCGTCCGCTGCCCCGGCACGTAGCGAGTAACGCTGCTTCAGGCTTCCACCGTCTCCGCGCTCCGTTGCGCCGGGAGAGGCTCCCCTGGGGCCGGCAGGCTGCGGGCTCCAGCCTCGGCGAGCTCCGCTTCCCCGCCGCGGCAGCCGCCAGATGTCATCCGCGAACCGGGGACGGCTCTCCCGCTGCCGCCCTGCCTCGGGGAGGCCTTTCCACGGGAATCCGGCGCCGCAGCCCGCCCGGGAAAGTGCTTCTGCTCGGTGCTCCGGGTCTGTGATGGGGGTACCGGGGTCTACGTCGTGTCCTGGCCCCTGCGTGGGGTTAGCGAGTGCGGGTCAGGAGTCCGTGGGGCCACCTCTCACGGGCGTGCGGGCCGAGTCGCCGTCCCTCTCGCCCGTGGCTAAGGACACCCGTTCTCGGCTATTCCACAGACCCGTGTGCATCGCTCACGGAATCTTCTCCTTCGGATGAGTTAGAAGGGAAGTGCGGAACGTGGGGCTCTGCCTGAGCAGACGGGTGTAATCAAAGTCAAAACTGGCAGTTTCTCTTTTCTGAAAGGAAATAATTGATATGAAACTCGTCTGGAGACGAACTGCAGCAGCAGTTGGATAAGGAGTGGCAGAACAAAGTGCGCAGCAGGATCCAGGTTGCCCAGAACACCTTCAGCTTTGCTGTACCGTTCTGTGTGTGAAGTCTACCTGTAGATCTGGACACGTACCCTTCTAGCCCGCGTGGTAGTCAGTAGGTACGAGATGACTACAAATGACAAGCGTGTAGGTGTAACAAACCCCGTTTCATGGGCAGAAGAGAGCTCTGCTCGTAGCTTCTGAATAAACTTCCCACTGAACAGTGGAAAAACTTCAGTGAACTTACAGCCTCTGTAGTGCATTTGGATAAAATTCTCCTACGGTAAATATTCCGTACTAGAAATGATCTAAGGATGTGAAATAAACGCTTGTCTGGAGTTTTCATGTGCGTAAGAGACACGCGGGCCTGGATGACACTTCAGATGGAGGGGTTTTCTGGGTGAACACATGGAGGAGCACAAGTCCTCGGGGCTCTCCATGGTGACTCAGCACTGAGGCTGTTTTCCTTCTGGTGACCACGTGGACTTCTTCCCATGTCGGAATGCCAGTGACACAGACTGAGCTGCCTTTCCCACCCGTCTGGAATAATTATGCTTTTTTTGCATCGAGTGGCAGAACATTTCTTGTGTTGGGCACAGAAAGCAGAGTGACCTTACACAATCCTTTGATGTGCCAGATCACAGCGCTGTGGGCGCTGGCACGGTTCTGCTGGCTGTTTGGTGGCCTGATTCTTGGAAAACTGTCCTTCAATAGCAACCCTATTGCTCAAAACACCTTGTATGGCAGTAGTTGCCCTCTGTTGTTATAGGAGCATCGATTTCCTTGAAAGAAGGCATCTTCATGGATTAACCTAGATATTCTCTTGCATGGAAACTTTTATGTGGTATAATGCTGCCATGAGGCAGCTAAGCCAAGATGTATAGCCCTCTGTGGGAGGGCAGCGGACAACCCAGCCTGTATTGTGAGGAGAAACTGGGTTTTGATCCTTTTATCTGGAGTAGGTGCATGCTGGTGGTTAACTGGGGCTTAGTAGAACAGGCAGAATGTTGTTTGGTTTTTTTTTTCCCAAAGGTGATGTCATTCCTATCTGAGTGTAAGCTAATTAGAAGAAATTAGATAGTCCAGTTTGCTTATTAAACATGTAGGCACCAGATAAGGAGGAAGAGCCTTCCTCTACAGTACATGCAGAGCAGCATCACAGTATTTATCAAGCACTATAAACAGTGCTTCTCCATCTGAATGCTCACTCGCTGGTGGCTGCCTCCCAGGGTAATGGTGACTATTGTACCTGGTTAGCTCTGATAAGAGGAGGGACCTATAAGCTGTGGCTTTCATATGGTGTCAGTGGGCTCTGGTGCAAACTTGTAGTCTCTTTTGTTCCAGGTTTCTCCTGGTTTCAAGTGACTACAAAACTTAACATTTTTAATGGCAGCACTCTGAAACTTCTGGAAACCAAACAATCCTCTCTAACAAGCTGAGACAAGTTAGAGCGAGTGCAAGAAACCTGTAAGCCTTCTAAAATTAAGCTAGTGCACCAACCTGAAATGTAGGCTGCTGTTTTAGCAGCAAAATCAGCCCATTTTAAGTATGTGTTTTGCATTGCTAGTGCTTAGATGTCTCCAGGTGGCCTGTGTAGTAGCACTTCATCCTAACTTTTTTTTTTAAATGGCTCTTATGTCCAAGAACCACACGCTGACTCAGAGGTACATTCCAAACTTCTTTGTGTCATCTAGGGAGATGGGATTTTAGTAGGGCCAGCTGCAGTGAGAAGGAAGCTTCTTAGGAGAGAGAAGGTGGGATCCCTTTCCTTCCAGTGATTAAAATTGCAGTGCTTCAGCATTGCAGTGTTAGTATTTTCATCTTAGATGTCTCCTACTGTTCATTAACTCAGAGCTATTAATACAGTACTCACTGAGACACAGGGCACTTGAAATGACACTAGTCCCTCAGGACAGTGTTCAGTTGATGTTAAGGTGTCTAGATGTAGGTGTCTTATCAGTGTGTTAGGTGCCCAAGCTCTCATTATAGTCATGACAGTGTAAGCCGTGGAGCCAAGAGAACGATTACCTGACCAGCTCCTGCACGCCCACTTCAGGGTGAGTTGCTTTGCTGGGTCTTTGTTGACTAGATCTCATTTTGCCTCTGAGGGGTGCACAGACACCTTTACTTTAGTGTCTTTATCTGAGAGCAGTTTATCTCAACATGATAGTCTTTTTATTTGCAAGACTTTCATGATAACTCTCTCCATAAACAATCAGACTGGACAGCTGCTGACCCTGTGCCAAGAGAACAAGCAAAGCAGTGGGAAACATCAACATTCGGCTCTCTCCTGTTCTAGAGTAACTGGACCAGTGCCTCCAAACAGTACCATAGTCTTGCTCTGTGAAAGGCTGTGGAAGAAAATAGCATAGTTGGGTCCTATATCAGTGTTCTGAAGTAAAGAATATGATCAGAAGCAAAAGTGGATTTTTCGGGGGAGAAGGGTTGGGAGCTGCTGAAGACTCATCAGAGCATTTTAGTGTTCCAAGAGCTATTTATTTGTGGATTAGAAGTGAAGAGCCTTTGTTACTCCCTAGACTTTGACACAAGCGATGAACTTGCGAGGTGGAGGCTGTTTTGACCAACAGTGTGCAAGGACTGCTGGTATTTCATCCAGGATCTCTGATCTTCTGAGCTTTGAAGATGTGCTAAAATGCAGAGAGCTTGGTGTCCTCTTAGGAGTGCCGAGTGTCTGTTTTGCTAACAGGTTTCTAAGAGTTGACCAGTGTACTTCATTTGAACTGCTGCTCTGCTTGGCTGCTGGTGTACCACAGAAATAAGCTTAATCTGGCCTGGCTAGAAACCTAGCATAGTGCTCTTTCTGCTGGGGGATGCTAGTGGAAAAGCTACTGCACTGTGAAGCCTTACCTCAAGGTGAGATAACATTTGGACCTCCTACAAGCAACCTTTGTGGAGCAACATCTGCTAATGTGGTGGTTTCCCAACCTCTCAGTTTCTCAAGCAGTGCTTGGCTGCAGTTGACGTTTTGGGCCTTGTGGAACCGGCATGGGTCCAACAGAGTCTGTTAACTTGGACTCCTTGCCATGCTTGACTGTAATGTTTGTATCTCACCGCTGAGACCAGTTTCACCAGTGAGGCTTGCTTTGCTGGATGGGAACCAGTGTGTTAGTGGGATTTGGATGGAGTCAGTAATAGAACTTCCCATTGAGCCACTTGCAGTTACAACTGAGTCATGGAAGTGGTGTAAGTCATGGCTTTCCCTGCTAGGCCTCTAGTCTGACGCTCCTTCGGGTATTGACCATCTGAAGGGCTCTTGCTGCTTCACCTAACGTGTCTTGCTGTTGTGCTGTCTGGCAGAGCTATCTTTTCTGTAGCCTTTGGCTTTGCAGTACAATTCTCTTAAACATCTGCTCACTTTGCTTTTTAGTATTCGTGGGTTTTCTCCTAACTGAGAAAAGGTGACAGTCTTCAGGATCACTATTGCAGAGTGAGCCCTGACCAAACCAAAGGCCCTGATAAAAGACAGGGAAGTGCCTGCCAACCAGCTTAAAATATTCATGGGTACCTTGTTTTCCATGGACACTCTGTGTTTCTGTCATACTCCACCCTGTGTTTTTTGTGCACTGCCAGTGCAGTAATGACAGTGTCTTGTAGGCCAGCCCTGGAAGCAAAGGCTGGCAGTCTTGATTTTTGGCTACAGGCAGTCCCAGGCACGCACTCCTTCAGCCAGCCCACAGGTTCACACAGCAGCTTCTCTGAGTACCCTGACTCCATCACCTGAGAGTGGAGAGGCCATAGCTGGAGACCAGCGGTTCCTCTTTGTCTGCTTGTGCCACGTGATGGATGAGGAGCTTATTGCCTCTTAAACAGAAGGAAACTTGAACTCTCTTCCAGTTGCAAGGGGAGTGTGACAAATGCACCGCAGACCATGACTGTCCCATGCTGTACACAGGAAAGCTCTTCTAATTAGTTTCTAATGCTGATGGCAGTACACATCCTGGTTGGAGCCAGCAGCAGCTCCAGTCCAGCCCCTGCATCTAGGGATTACTAGATGAGCAGACTGTATATTGAAGCCAGAGGTGGGCAGGAGAGAGTGGAGCCAGTCTACCATCTGGAGAGCAAGCGGTGATTAATGTAACGATTTCCAGATGAGGGCTCTTGTGAAGCTCCACGTCGCAGTAGTGGTACTGCTGTAGCTGTGTTGGTAAGGAGCCTTTGTCTGCTCCCCAGGGATCAGAGCTGGCAGCCACGGTACTGTAGGAAAAGACTACTGGCTTGTCTCAGTCCCAAAACAGGATCATAGTGCTGCCTTATTGTATGATTTGAGACCAGCAGCGTGGAGAAATATAAATATAGGTATGAATATATTAATATAGAGTGATGGCTGTCCCTGTCAAGTGCTACTTGTTGACCAGCTCACAGCAGGATTTGGAAGCTGTCATCAGTCTCAGTAAGAGTATCTCTGCAGAAGAGCGAACCTGTTATCCCATTGAGCAGCTAATAGGTGTTTTCTTCGGGGACAGAGCCCAGGCTTTCTTTGGCCAAGAAGTTGAGGGGAAAGAGGAGCCCAAATTAGTGGGCTAGAATTCATATCTAACACAAACACCAATATATGTAATATTTTTCACTCCCCTGCTGTTGTTATGAAATTGTAATAGAGACTCTCGCACCAGCAAGTTTGATGGCCAAATGAGATTTGTCCACCTCACTGGCTCTAACAGGGTTTAAGTGGCACCTATGTGCAGTGGAAAACTGGTAGTGAGGCTTGCACCGAAACTTGCCTAACAGCCTGGAGCTAGACAGCTTTGACTGCTAAATCTCCCTCTGTCCTAACGGAGGAATTATCTAGATCATGACTACTTTCCCATCAGTGAACAAAGCATCTAACAAAGGAGGCTGACTGTGGCATGTCTGGGCAGTGGCAAAGGAGTGCTCTGCTATCATGTGCTTACATCAACTGACTCATGGCCTCCAAGAGGAAGGTTGCATGGTTAATCCTCCAGCAGCATCAGCTCTGCTCTGAAGTGTGTTTAACCTGCAGAAAGTTCCCGTGACTGCATCTGTAGTTGCACTGAGCTGTGAAATGGTGGTGAATGTCCTGGTACAGGAGCTGGGAGATGCCAGTGTGAATAATTGAGTCGTTACTACTGTAGCTGAAAAGTGTTAAATGCTCAGTATGCACCCAGCTCCCCAGCATGTGGCCAAAAAGGGTTAAAAAGATCCACCAACCCTCCTTAGACTGACTTTAGTAAGCAAAGCAGAGAGATGCTTCTTGTCCCCTGGCCAACTTAAGTGCTAGAGTCTCAGTCATACACCTAGTTGTATTTTCTGACTGATCCTTTAACACTCCCCCCACACCAGATTGCCTACTGGGGAGCCTTCCCTTGCATTTTTTGGGGGCATACCGGTTGGCAAGGTTCAAAACTGTGCCAGAGATCATCCTAATAATTTGATGGTATAGATTGTGTTCCAGTGCCCGGGGACGTTCCCTGATGTTTAATTTACTAGTGTGGATGTAGCCAGTGGGTCTCTGGCAGGAGGCCCAGAATATTATGAAATTGTGAAAACTGCAGTATCCAGTAAAAGAAAGTGAAAGTTTGTAATAGGAGATCCTGGCTCTCATTGAAAACTGAACCTTTTTAGATGCTTCAGAAGAATGAGCAACTACAGTTGTGTGAAAAATCCCCCATAATCAATTAGCTGAGGTTTGCAAGGTGAACACTACAAAACGTGGAACAGCAAAGCGTTCAGGTGTGGTAGTGGTGGTGCTTCTACACACCATGATTCAGCCTGTGCCTTTAGAATTGGCCTGTAAGGTGATCCTCCAGCATTTCATGCTCTACTTCTAGAGATCAGCTGTGCTGACCAGAGTTGTTAGTCAATGAGTACAGACCTAGAAGTTTATACGTACATGAAATACCTTTAACGTGGTGATTTCGAATGGCATCTTACTAGTTTGATCTGTTACGTAGCGTCAAGTTTTCCCGGCTTGCCAGAAATGTGACTGAACTAAGGGACATGTTGTGCTAGGAGTAACTTAGTACTAAAACACTTCACCTTGCCTTGCAGTGTTTAGTAGTTTTGTTGTCTTGGTGTCTGACAGTCCGTCAGAGGTGGCATTAGTGGTGTCACAGAATCACAAGGTTGGAAAAAACCTTTAAGATCAAGTCCAACTGTACCTGCCCTCTCCCAAACCATATATCCCTTATCACCTCATCTACTCATCTTTTAAATGCACCCAGGGATGGTGACTCTTGTCTCTTCACATTACAGATGTGTGAAATGCAGGGATGTCCTAATCACAGTTGCCCATATGAGGCAGGAGAGCAGCTGGACTACAAATGTGGTAGCATCTCCCCCTAAACTCAAGATGTCTCCAATGATTTGGTGACTTGCTCTCCAACAAGGCCATGGAGAAGAACAAGCCATACATCCAAGAGTGAAGGTGTAAGGTAGCTGAAGCTAGCGAAACTTGGCTAACAGCTTGGGTCAAAGGGGAGCTCTCTGATTTATCCTGCCTTTCTAACAGTCCCTTGTTCGGGGCTCCACTGTACAAATGTGGTACCAAAGAGCACAACCAAGTGGCTCTGGGTCACAGAATCACAGAATGTTAGGAGTTGGAAGGGACCTTGAAAGATCATCTAGTCCAATCCCCCTGCCCAAGCAGGATCATTTAGACTAGATCACACAGGAATGTGTCCAGATTGGTCTTAAATGTCTACAGAGAAGGAGACTCCACAACCTCTCTGGGCAGCCTGTCCCAGTGCTCTGTCACCCTCACAGTGAAAAAGTTCCTCCTTATATTAAGATGGAACTTCCTATGTTCCAGCTTGGAACTATTTCCCCTTGTTCTATCCCTAACCAACACCAAGAAGAGCCTGGCTCCATCCTCCTGACACTCACCCATAACATATTTATAAACATTAATGAGGTCACCCCTCAGTCTCCTTTCTCCAAGCTAAAGACATCCAGCTTCTTCAGCCTTTCCTCATAAGGAAGATGTTCCACTCCCTCAATCATCTTGGTGGCTGTTATCTCAGTTCTTTGTCCTTCTTGAATCGAGGGGCCCAGAACTGGACACAATACTCCAGGTGAGGTCTCACCAGGGCAGAGTAGAGGGGAAGAAGGACCTTTCTTGACCTACTAGCCACCCTCCTTCTAATACACCTCAGCATGCCATTGGCCTTCTTGGCCACAGGGGCACATTGCTGGCTCATGGCCATCCTGCTATCTACCAGGACCCCCAGGTCCCTCTCACCTACACTACTTTCCAACAAGCCAGTCCCCAACCTGGGGACTGGCTTGTTGTTCCTCCCCAGGTGCAATACCCTACACTTGCCCTTGTTCAATCTCGTTCAGTTTCTCCCTGCCCAGCTCTCCAACCTGTCTAAATCTTGTTGAATGGCAGCACAGCCTTCTGGGGTGTCAGCCACCCCTCCCAGCTTTGTGTCATCAGCAAACTTGCTGACTGTGCACTCTATTCCCTCATCCAGTTCATCAGTGAATACATTGAACAATACTGGTCCCAGTACCGACCCTTGAGGGACTCCATTAGTTAAGTAAGGCCTCCAGCCAGACTCTGCCCCATTAATGGCAAGACTGTCAGGGTTCATTAGTTTAATCCACTAGGTGTTTGGTTAGGAAATGCCAAATGTTCGTTTCTGAAATAAGGAGGACTGCAGGTGGCTAGAGCACCATTGCAGCAGTAGGTTTTTAAGACTGTTTCTGCTGGGAGAATTTGATGCTTCAGCTTTGAACTGATACTTCAACACCCTCGTGACTCAGCTTGGAAGTACAGCAGCCAGCTTCCATAATCTCATGGAGGTGTTGCATAATTTAACTGCAAATGGGGAAGTAATTAGCAGCTGCTGTCAGAACTTTGTTTTACATGCAGGATTGCCAACTCTTCTGTAAACCCGAGCACAGAGACCAATGGTGTCCTAGGACCTCAATCTTTCTACTATTTTAGATGGGTAGATCACTTGGTGTACACTCCAGTGATTATGTGCATGAATGTTTCTCAAAGGGAGTTCATGTGTTCATTGTTAGAGTGGTTCAGTGAAATGTGCTCCAGGCTGTGCCCAAAGACCATCTGGACTACTGCTGTCTATTCCTAGAAGACCAGTAGTACCCAAAATCATGCTGCTTTCCTTCTGCACCGCCGTGCTGGAGCCGCTAAGACCGCATGGAAGGAAGGTGTGATGCTGAAAGTGTCTCTTTGAGAAGATGTTGGCATGGGGCAACAACATATTCCTGATCTGAGATGTGGCTCCTGCATCTGGTGATGTTTCAGTCCTTTTGTGTGTGGCTTAGTCATGCTGGTGTAACTGCATCTCCTTGGTGGGGATGACTTGTGCATTATAAACAGTCTAGGCTTAGTCAGGATTGTTGCTGTGAGATCCTGTGGACAAACCAGACCTGATAGCGTGCCTCATAGTGCAGGGAGAGACTTGATTTCTTCACATCCACGCTGGTTTAATTGAACTGGCAATGATGACGCATAGAAGCAAATACAAACCGTACACTCAGCTGTGTCTGGTAGCGTAAGACCCGCCAGGGTGCAGAAACTGCCCCACGCTGGGTCAAACCCAGAATCCAAAGCTGCTTGTGTGATCTGCATGAGTTCTGTGTCTGGCTGCTGATTAACACTCACAGGTTCCTTCTTAACAGACTGGTGTGAGCCCTGCTGTGTAAGGACAGAGCTTAGCTGCAGGGAGCATCACCAAATGAAAGTGAGCTACTGAATGCCAACCATTGGCTCATTTTGCTGCCCAAGCCTAACGTGGTTCTGCGGCTCCCTTGCAAGTAGTCAAGGTCTTCTGCCGCAGACTTGATAAATAACACCGAGAGTTCAGGTTGGGGGATGTGACTGGTCTTGCCATCTGGTGTGCTGGTGTGAGACGGAGGCTGGGACAGCGTCTGTTCAAGCCAGGCAGCCCTTTCTGGATGCTTCCAGATCCCCTCATCAATCAGCTCTTCAATGGAGGGGGGGTGTACCTGAAAATCAGGGTTATTGGTGGTACTCTAAGAAGCTGGGTAGGAGATTTATAATGAATTATAGTGTTCAGAAGTAACAGATGTGCCTGGAAAATACAGATTGTTCAGAAAAAAAACCCAAAACAACCATCTTTGAACATTTCACAAGCATCAGAGACTTCATCATGCCTCCTTTTGGAGATGTGGAGTTTACAAAAGTGATCAAGAAGGACTTGTATTAGATTGAGTTTCAGGCTGGTTGTCATGATATGAAGGACTTGATGTATATACATCCTGTTGGACTGCTGGGAAGTTAAAGCAGAGCTTGATAGCAGCTGGTCTTACTTGATAGCAGCCAGGGGTTTCTTGCACTGAAGTGTCAGCAAATGGAACATAATTTTTGTCACCTTGTGCATATCCAGTTGTTATGGAATATATCCAGTTGCTATAGGACATACCCTCCTATAAAACTTTAAGTGTGGGTGGTTCCACTGTAACTTTATGTAACTAATAGAATACCTCATAAGCTTTTTTGTTGTTTCAAGGCCAACTTTACGGCCTACATTTAAGTAGTCTCATTAAGTTTACCAACTAACCTGGTTTAGCTGAGCCTTTTAGCACTCCAGGTTGCAAGTTCATCTTTCTGCTGAGGTTTGAATAACTTCCTAGCTGCTAGGAACCAGAAACACTGCCAGTAAACCCTTAGGTTGATGATGCACTAGGGACTTTAATCTGAAACTGGGATTTCACTGACCTAGTGTAGCACTGCAAGCAGTTTGCTCAAATTAGAAACATATACATATTACTAATAGAGTGAAAATGGTCCTGTGATCCTTCAAGATCTTACAGCTTAGTCTTCTGGCTCCTCAGCATATCTTGCATGAGGTAATTGCTAGAGTTCAAGGAGGAGATGACAGAAATTCCCAGGACTGAGATAACCTGTGTCTTCTCTCTGCCTTGACCCTGGATACCGAAGGCTGTTGTTCTTACTCTTGCCTGATAATAATTCCTGGAGGCGGGAAGTATTCCTGGCTGCGAGTTGGCTTCCCTTCAGGTGAAGCAAAACAGCTTTTTCCTCCCAGAATATGGGGTAGCATGGTGATGAGGTTACTTCTGGGAGCACATCTGCTCAGGTTGGAGCACTTGTGCAGCTGCAGTGTTGCTTGTAGTAGTTTGCTGATCACACAAAAGCTGGTGTGGAGTTTATTTGAAAAGGGTACTAGTTCCATCAGCTATGTTGTTTGGCATCTGTCTCCAGGAAGCAGGCTTCTCCTAGGACCAGAGGTACACACCTGTTTTTCTAGTGCTTCTGAGAGGCATTAGTGTAGTAGGCCAGTGGCACCAAAATGTGCCACTGGCCTAAAGTGAAGAGTTGAGAGGCCATTAACCATGCCATGCTTTCCTGTGGCCTGTCTCTGATTTCTGAGCTGGGACTTTCTGAGCTAAATGGCCAAAAATGAAGAGTGAGTTATGCTCCTGTGGGACCAAAGTCCTTGAATTGCCTCTCCTGTGTCCTGATGTTGGTGTGCTGCACGCTCTGCAGCGTTGGCCTCAGCAGGAGGAGCATGCAGGGTTGAGCCTCTGCAGTCTGGCACGGGGCCTGCAGTTTCATGCTGACCAGTGTGAGCTGACAGGCCCACTGTAAGAAGACTGCCTCAGATGGGATGAAAGGAGACACTGGAGACACTAGCCACTTCGCATTTCTTCCCTCAAACCCAGTCTTGGACTGCATACATCAGTCTCAGGGCTGTAATGCTAACTGGTCTGCTTTACTGGGAACTGTGTTGCTTCTTAGCTTTCTGGGGAAAGGAGAGTCGCTTCTTTAACCAGGCGATCAGGCCCAGTCAGCATAGGTTTATGAAAGGCAGATAGTGCTTGACCAACTTGATCTTCTGTGACATGGTGACCTGCTCAGTGGATGAGGGGAAGGCTGTGGATGTTGTCTACCTGGACTTCAGTAAATCCTTGAACACTGTCTCCCACACCATCCTCCTAGAGAAACTAGCAGTTCATGGATTAGATGGGTACACTCTTCACTGGGTTATAAATGTGCTGGATGGCAGGACCCAGAGAGTTGTGGTGAATGGAGTTAAATCCAGCTGGCAGCAGGTCACAAGTGGTGTCCCCAGGGCTCGGTGCTGGGGCTGGTCCTGTGTAACATCTTCACTAATGATCTGGAGGAGGGGATCGAGTGCACCCTCAGTAAGTTCACAGATGACACTAAATTGTGTGGGAGTGTTGATCTGCTGGACGGCAAGAAGGCTTTGCAGAGGGACCTGGACAGGCTGGATTGATGGGAAGAGGCCAGCCTTAAGGGGATCAACAAGGCCAAGTGCACTTTGGTTACAATGACCCCAGGCAGTGCTACAGGCTTGGGACAGAGTGGCCAGAGAGCTCCCTGGAGAAGGACCTGGGGGTGTTAGTTGACAGCCAGCTGAACATAAACCAGCAGTGTGCCAGGTGGCCAGTTTTATAGGCCAATGGCATTCTGGCCTGTATCAGGAATAGGGTGACCATCAGGAGTAGGGAAGTTACTGTCCCATTGTACTCAGCTCTGGTGAGGCTGCACCTCGAGTGCTGGGTGCAGTCTTGGGCCCCTCACTACAAGGAAGATGTTGAGGTGCTGGAGCGTGTCCGGGGAAAGGTGATGAAGCTGGTGATGGGTCTGGAGCACAAGTCTTACGAGGAGTGGTTGAGGGAGCTTGTTGGTCTGGAGAAAAGGAGGCTGAGGGGCGACCTCTACAAATACCTGCAAGGAGGGTGTAGAGAAGTGGGGGTTGGTCTCTTCTTCTCTTGGGTAACAAGCGATAGGATGAGAGGAAATGGTTACAAACGGCACTAGGGGAGATTTAAGACATCAGGAAGAATTTATTTACTGAAAGGGTTGTTAGGCATTTCTCAGTGTTGGTTAGGGATAGAACAAGGGAAAATGGTTCCAAGCTGGAACATAGGAAGTTTCATCTTAATATAAGGAGGAACCTTTTCACTGTGAGGGTGACAGAGCACTGGGACAGGCTGCCCAGAGAGGTTGTGGAGTCTCCTTCTCTGTAAACATTCAAGACCAATCTGGACACATTCCTGTGTGATCTAATCTAGGTGATCCTGCTTGGGCAGGGGTGTTGGACTAGATGATGTTTTGAGGTCCCTTCCAACTCCTAACATTATGTGATTCTGTGAAACAGGCTGCCCAGGGAAGTGGTGGAGTCACCATCCCTGGAGGTGTTCAAAAGGCGAATAGATGATGTGCTGAAAGACATGATCTAGAGGTGGGCTAGCCAGGGTTAGGCTGTGTTTGGACTCAACGATCTTAAAGGTCCCTTCCAACCCAGTGATTCTATGATTCTATAACCCCTGCATGCTGTCAGGGAGCAATCAGGTGGTCTGAAGCCCACTATTGCGCTTGCCAGGAAATCTTGGTGGTTCGGTAGCAAGTTTACTCCAGCAACTGCCCTTGGCCCAGGGTGAGTGGGTTGCAAGAGATGAGGCAATGAAAGGAATTTACACCCAGATGCAGCTGAGACTGTTTGTGGCAGCAGGGGTCAATGCATGGATGGGAGTAATTGGCTAAGGATGGGGACTGGTTTTACTGGGACTCCTGTAGAAGACATAAGGTCAGTGTGTTTGTATTTGTTGGAAGGCAACACTACAAAGTCCAGTCTCCATTTCAGTGGCTGTTACTGCTGATGACTTGTCTGAGACTGGTTACTCAACCTCACCTGCCTGAACCCCACAACAGGGGCTGTGTGTATGCAGTGGTAATCCCACACATTGTGCACTTGTCACGTCAAGTTGGAATATGTGGTAGCCAGGGGAGGAAGAAGCAGGGACTTTGGATCCTGTCCCGTTTAGTAACTTCTTCCATCAGGACAGTCATGCTCGTGTTGCAGTTACTGGTATGAATGGGTAGCGAGTCCTTTGCTGGATGGGTTGCCATTTCAGAAAGATTTTCTGACCTGCAGCATACTTCCATCTTTTCAACCTCACTTTGTCAGGGTTGCTGGGATGGACAGCCCACCACTAGCTTTGGCTGAAACTGAGATTCCCCATCTGTGCTTCTCTAAAGAAGTGGCTGAATGTCTGTTGCTGTAAGACAGCCTTCTCTGCTGGCTTTGCTACACTCTGAGAAGTGCTGATGACTTAGGGAGTTTTAAAGACAAGTTGGGTTTGTCTGGCCTCAGCTTACACAGCACACTGTTCCCCTTAAGCCATCTGAAATAAACTGGAATAAACTCCCCAGGATGAACTGGAGCTGTTAGCTGCATGGTCTCACTGCATCTACTGCTGCACCCGTTTTCCCACGTTTTTGAGGTTACTCATTGATTGTGGCTTTCTTGTGCTACCCACAGAAAAGGGAGCTTGAGCTATCAGGCATGTTAAAGAGCGGGGAGGGTGCCTGAAAGAAAAACAGTTAAGAGTATAAAAACGAGCTGGCAGCTTCTTGTGAGATTAATTGCTGGGAAAAGAGCTTTCTTGTTAGACTGCATCTCCAAAACACAGGCTGCCTTGAACATGGGAGAGAAAAGGTACCCTGCTTCTGGCTGTATTGTGGCAACAATATTAGGGCCCTGAGGAACCTAATCTAGTTGGGGGTGTCCCTGCTTCTTGCAGGGGAGTTGGACTGGATGACCTCTGGGAGTCGCTTCTAACCCTAATCTTTCTATGATTCTATGATTCTAACACCAGCCACTGGTACAGAGTTAAGTGCTTGTGTGCCACATCTGTGGGTGTGCTCACCGTTCAGTGACATTCAGTCTCTGGCTCAGGCTTTATTGCTTGGTTGGAGGGAGCAGGCTGACATAAGTAAAAGCAGCGTGTAGTAACTTACTTGTTTGATATATCCTCAGGTGAAAAAGTAGGAGCACTGGCTTGACTCTATTTACTTCTCTGTATTGCCAAAGGATTGACCAGGTTCGTAGTAGAGCTGGCCAAGAGGGAAATGGGAGGTAGCTCAGAGGAGTGCACTGTACACCCTTGGCAGCATGTGGTGTATTGTCACTGATGCTGTGTGTTGTATGGCCACAAGTTGGGAGTCCATAGCAGTGCTGGACTCTAGGTACCCCAGCTTCGCTCAGCCCTCTCTGCTGAAGGACAGGCGATGTAGTCACTGGCAGTTGCACTGGGCTTCCTCTAAAGTTCACATGGCCCAAGACAAAAGTAGAACCTTACTGAATAGGACATCTATCTAGCCTTTGCTAGATAGATATCTGTTTTGGGAGGTCTGGGAGGACTTAAAAGCACTGTTGTCAGTCTTTGCAACAAACCGTATCCATTGTGAATACTCTGCAGAAGGGAACTCTCCCCACAACCCCTCTTCTTGCTCCTTTTTCTGTAAACCTGTGTCCCTGTGAGTCACCCTCTGATTTGCATGTTGCCTGCAGTCTGAGGGTGGTGATGTGCGTTTCATAAAATCTTAGAATGGTTTGGGTTGGAAGGGACCGTCTAGTTCCAGTGCCCCTGCCATGGGCAGGGACACATTCTTCAATAGCCCAGGTTGCCCAAAGCCCCATCCTACCTGGCCTTGAACCCTGCCAGGGATCCAGGGGCAGCCACAGCTTCTCTGGGCAACCTGTGCCAGGGCCTCAACACCCTCACAGGGAAGAACTTATTCCCAATGTCTAATCTGAATCTTCCCTCTTTCAGCTTTAAGCCGTTATCCCTTGTCCTATCACTCCATGTCCTTATAACCAGTAACTCTCCAGATTTCCTGTAGGCTGCTGGAAAGACTTCAGGTACTGGAAGACTGCAGTAAGGTCTCCCCAGAGCCTTCTCTTCTCCAGGCTGAACACAACCAACTCTCTTAGTCTGTCTTCATAGAAGAGATGCTCCAGCCCCGTGATCATCTTTGTGGCCTCTCTGGACTTGCTCCAAGTCCATGCCCTTCTTATATTGGAGGCCCCCGAGCTAGATGCAATGCTCCAGGTAGGATCATTTGCATAATGCATTGTAGTGGTTATTTTACTGCCCCTCTGCCGAAGGGTGGGTTGGCATCCCAGGAACCCAGGCTGTGATTCTCTGTGAATTGCTTAAGCAGTCCTTGCTGCCTCATTCTGCCCTGTGCCAATACAAACACGTGTGCATTCACGCGCTGAGCAGGACTGGGGAACTGGTCCTGCTGGAAATTTCTTTGCATGATATTTTCTTTTTTTTCTTTTTCTTTTTTTTTTTTTCCTGTAACCAGACCAGTTGCCTGATCTGGTTTGCCATGAGACTGCATGAACAGCCATGCAGAGGTTGGTCCAGGAAGCATGAAGTGACACGCTCCTGTGGGAGGTGGTAGTTTATAGGGCTCTGCTGCAGAATGTGAAACTCAACCTGAAAGGTGACAGGCTGGTTTGTTTTTGCTCTTGGCATGTTGATTGCTGTACTTCAGCCTTACTTAATTAAAAGCTGCCCTGTCACAGTAAGGAGAATATGTAATACTGCTTGGGCAATAGTGTGGTACTTATC
>VXBZ01001841.1:6703-19700 GCA_013399135.1 Heliornis fulica | reverse complement strand
AGGGATCCAATCCGGACTGGGATCCAACCCCCGACAGGGATCCAACCCTCCACAGGGATCCAACCCCGACAGGGATCCAACCCTGGACAGGGATGCAACCCCAGACAGGGATCCAACCCTGGACAGGGATCCAACCCCAGACAGGGATCCAACCCTGGACAGGGATCTAACCCTGGACAAGGCTCTAAACCTGGACAGGAATCCAACCCCGACAGGGATCCAATCCCGGACAGGGATGCAACCCCGGACAGGGATCCAACCCCAGACAGGGATCCAACCCTGCACAGGGATCCAACCCCGACAGGGNCCCAGACAGGGATCCAACCCCGGGGAGGAGGAGGAGAGAACAGGGGTTACCTCCTAGCAAGGGAGCAGAGATGGCGCAGGACGGCGTGAAGTGCCAAGGGGTCTCCTGGGGTATTAAGAAGAGGATTAAGGGCAGGGTAACACCAAACAAGAGGGTTTCCCTTCCATGGAGTCTGTAAAAGTGATTAACTGCAGTAAAGTGACAGGTATTGCCCGTGGAGAAGAAAGGAAGACTGCTCTTGTAACAGGAAGAATCCCAAAAGGTACCGGTCAGCTCCGGGGCACTTCGCGTCGCCGCTTACGCTGAACTCGGCGTTTCACCAACAGACTCTCGAAAAGACATGAAAGTGTTTACAAAGAAGGCACACAGGTCTGCAGACAGGTGGGGGGGGGGACAGGCTGCTATGGAGAGTTACCAATCAGTAGTTTCTATCAGTCTAACCGGTATAAATCCCAAAACTAACAGTATAAAATCTCTCAGTTGTGTGTCATCGACTCCTCAGTCCCCACCCTGAGCCAGCTCCAGGACAACACGGGTGCTCTGGGCTGACAAAGCTCCAACCACAACGCAAATCACCCGCTAATTTCCTGAGCAATCGTTCGCCACACGCTCCTTAACCCTGACTCCAATCTCAAGTAGCTGGGGAGATCTTTCAGCCAGTGTGGGGCACAGGCCTCAGACCCAGGCTGCAGGCTGGTCGGTCAGACCGCTTGCATGCTCATGAAGTGTTGGAAATCCACTCACACACGTAGGGGACATTATGTGTCGACAGGTGACGTGTCCTCTGTCACAATTTCGATGTTTGCCTCCCTCTGGGGGTCCTCTTGGCCCGGCTCTGCCAGGCAAAGTGTCTTTGTATTGCTGAAGTAGCGGATGCTCTCGCTGTCCTTCTCCGGCCCGTCGGAATCCTCCTCCTCCAGGGTCAGTTCGAACTGGAACTTCTCCATCAGGTTCTGGCAGTCCCTGCCCCGCTCTTCCAGTGGAGGAGATGGGCTCTGAGGTATCATGCTCTGGTACCAGTTCCTGTTGTCCTCCAGCGTGTCCAGGATGTCCTGGGCGTCGGGCTGCACCAGGTCGGCCCACGTCTCCCAGAGCGGATGGACGATGTAGTCGATGAATCCCACCTGAGAAAGAGAGGAAGACACACTCTTAGGGGAAGGGAACAGCCAGGAGCAGATGGGTGGCAAAAACCACAAACACCATCAGACACAGGAATTTTATGAGTGAATTATATGAGTGTCCCAGCCCCAGGACATGGCCCCAGGCCAGGGCAGCCTCGCTGCAGACAGTCCTTCGATTCTACAGCCATGGAGTAGGCTGACACCTTGTGCACAATCAAACCTGGGATGAAAACTTAACATCAAAGAGCCACAGGGAAGCTCAGTGCTGGAGCTGTTAGTCACGGAATCACAGGATCCACTGGGTTGGGAGAGACCTGTGAGACCATCAGGTCCAACCTCAGGCTGACCCTGGCCAGGCCACCTCTAGCCCATGTCCTCCAGCACCTCATCTCTTGGCCTTTCCAACCCCTCCAGGGATGGGGACTCCACCACTGCCCTGGGCAGCCTGTTCCAACACCTGACAACCCTTTCAGGGGGGAAATTCTTCTGGTGTCCAACCTCAATCTCCCCTGGGGCAGTTTGGGACCATTTCCTCTGTCCAGGCACTTGTTCCCCGAGAGAAGAGACCGACCCCACCTCTCTGCACCCTCCTTGCAGCACCTGGAGAGAGCCAGAAGGTCTCCCCTCAGCCTCCCTCAGCCAGTCCCATCCCTGGCTGCATGTGTGATTTTTGGTATCCCCATAGATGCCTGTCCCTGATCAGTGGCTCAGCCTTGACATGATCAGGGATAAGCCACCACTGTGAAGTCCCATCATCCCATGGACAGGTGCCTCTTGCAGAGAGGTGTTTCAGATGACCACAGCCTCCACCTGAGCCTCGACTGTTTGCTGTATCTCGGTCATCCCTCCCGGGGGGCTGCGCACGAGACCGGTGCATCCCCGGCAACGCTGCCGCTACCCCGGGGTGCGCACGGGGCCGGAGCTGTGGCAACACCAGTGCTCCCGTGGCGAGCAGCCACCCTAACACCAGGGAGTCTGACCCTGAGGTGTATTTTACTACAGCTTGTGCCTACTCTGAACGGCACCTTTACACACGGCGCCATTTTTCCGCTACTCTCTCAAAGCAGCCGCCGTGTTTCTCCGCGGAGGCGGCCCCGGTGGAGGTTCCCTTCTTGCTCGTTTTGGAAAGAGAGAGGAAAGCTCATCCCCAGCACTTCCTCCCACACAAGGGCTCCCCACGGAGCCACACGCCAGCGGTGGGAACAGTGAGGGTTACAGTGAGCCCGTCGGTCCTTCCGCCGGGTTGGTGTGTAAGGACTGAGCTGAGGCACTTCTCAATTGTCTGACTAAGAGGACGTACGTCCAGGATGGAGAAAACTGAATGGTCATAAAGAGGATTGAAATTCTTCTGTCTTGGCAGAATGTGTCACTTCTCACTCTGCTGGACAACACTTCTGTGCAGCAGGAAAACGGCTCTCGGAGGGGCCAGATCCAAGGCGCAGATGTTTGCTTTGGAAGTCACACATGGCTCCTTCAGACACAACAGGATGTCAATGGAACCATTAACATTCAATTGTAACGTACTGGTGAGGCAGCTTAAACAAAAAGGTGATGAAAATTTCCTGCAGCTCATGTTCCGGAGCATTTTTAAAGGGGAAAAATAAGTGTCTGTGCGGTTGGCCGACAGCTTCGCCGCCACCCAAAAGGCCCGAGGGCTGAACAGCATCCATGGCTCCAGACCAGGCTGTATTTCATGGAATTGATGGCTGAGCACTGATCTCAAAACCTTCTGGTGTAAAGGGGTAAGATCTAGAATGGTCTATGTTCCAACCAGTTCCTTGTTTCACCACACGCCACCTCCCTTTCTCCTCTGCTGTTGGTTGGGATTTCAATGGTGGTGACGCGCGTGTGAAACGAGGAGTTAATGGGAGGTCACGTGTGGAGCACACACACTCTGGCCAAAGGATTCACCTCTTGTTGGGTTACAAATAAGAGATTTTTCCAACAAAATCACCATGTGGTTGAGTGAATAATTTTGAAGCCACTTGGCTCAGCCCACGAGGACATTTGGAAATAATCATCATCAATTTTGTGACTTGCTCAAGCTGAAAAACCTCGATGATGACTTGCTCGAGTCATTTAAAAGCAACAACCAAGCCACCATGAGGTGGAGATTGGAGTAGGTTTGGGCAAACATAAATTACCAGCTTCATTATAGACCAACAGGGTGAAATTTCACAGCCTGAGCTGCACAGGTCGGAACAGAATCTGACCTTGAAACTGTTTCATCTGTGAATCAGAGTCAGGGATGAGCCACTTGATAGCAAAAGGGGGAAAAAAGAAAAGCTGTATCCAGCTCCTTTTAAGGCTTGTATTGACAGCAATAAATAGTTCTTTGATTTTATCAGGCACACAGTGGCTCCATCACTTTCAATCACGGGCTGCACAACTGCTCTGAGGCTGAGTAATGTCCAGACCTGAAGCGGATCTCAGCTGGGAGAAGCTCCTAGTGCTGTACCACGGGGCTGGCACTGCTAGAAAAGTGCTGTCAGTAGGCTGAGGAGGTGCTAATTAAGGAGCCTGCTGGGTGTGAAGGCAGAAGAGACCCAGCAGAAGGAAGGGGAGACCAGAATTGCACTTTTCAAGCCCAGGGAGCAAAGAGAACCCAGCTCACGCTGGAAACTGGGATGTGAAGAGGGCAAGATGAATACGTGCTGGGAACGAGGAGATGCCAAGGGGAACACCAAGGAGCCTGAACAGCCTTGACACTCCATATGAGCTTCAGGCATAGCTGGATGTCAGGGTCAATCAGAACCAGCCCTCTGATCAGCTGGCTCTTTGCCTAACTGCACTGGAGCAAGCAGACAAATTCCATCCCCGCTTTAAAACCACAAGCTCAGGCAGCACCAAAACCCTGCCCACGGCTAATTACCTGTGATTTTTCCACTGATGCCGTGTGCTTGTCGCACATCGGGCTGATTTCCATCCCTCTCTCTCGCTCCTTGTCCCCCTGCTGGAAGAACTCCTCCATGATCCTGTCTGTCCACTGCCGATACAGCTCCAGAGACTTGGTGGGATTGCTCAGGTCGGCGCAGTGTACCATATTTCGGAGAACCTGCAATTACATTCACCAGAAAACTCATAAAATCCAATGGGAAGAAACCCAAGAGGAAGGTTCCAAGCTGCATCTGCCTGCTCAGGGCAGAACATTTAACCACAGGACTCTTTGGTTATGCAACAGCACAGACACATCGGCAGCCCCGTGCAACTCAACACTTGCAGGGGGGGGGGTTGCAGGGAGTGGGGGGCAGTTGTGTGATGTTTGTTACATCCCACAGGTTTGTTTTTGAATGCAGGTGTTTCCCACCATTCAAACTGTATTTCCTTGCTCTCAGGTGGTTAAGTGCTCCTGCTTCATGAAGTGAGTAACGTCCCCTCCACGAGCACAGAGGAATGTGCCCGGCCGTGAGGATTTAAGACAGCAGCAGTGACCTGCTTTAACACCAGCAGTCTTAAATAAAAATGCAAGGAGAGTTTTCCCATGAGGCCATTCTTAAGGAACTGGCTGTCAAAGCAGAGAGGAGATCAGGATGGATCTTGTCCTACTAATTACACAGCCCCGTTCCAGTCCTGCTTTGTCATTTCTGTAACTCAAGGCCTGGGTCATACAGGGCACAGACTGCACGTCGCTGCTTTCTGCTCAGAGTGGGAGTTGCTTTAGGTATGGAGTTATGGACTGAACTCTTGTATCTTGCCATACAGGAGAAATGAATGGGAGAAAGCAGCATGGAAATTCAGGAGCCCTCAGAAACTCAGCCTTGAGGGCTGACTTCAGAGGAACGTGCGCGTTCGCATTCCCGTCCCCTTCACCTAAGAGATACGGGGCCACCTTGCACCTCTTTGTGGTGCAGAAAGTATCAAGGTCACCATCAGCCCCACGTGGTCCATTTAAAAGCCATGTCAGAGGCAGGAGCACGTCTCCTCAGGCCTGAACAAGACCCAGGAGATGCAGGGGGCCTGGCTGACGTACCTGTATTCTGTCCGTGTAGTTGTCCAGCAGGAGGACTCCTGAACTGGTCACTTTCTTAGTTTCCACCATAGTCTTCAGATCAGCCAACAGACTCATATGCTTGGACATATCTGTTGCCAAAACCTTCAAAGAAGTGAAAACAGGGTCTCAGTATGGGCCAAACATGCAAAGAAGCCAAGTTCTCTGTTTAAAAGGAGAGGTCCACGGGCCATACCATGTCGATCACCATCTTCCTGAGCGTCTGACGCTGTTTCTTGGTCAGGTTCTGGAAGATGTCACAGTGCTCCTCTTGAAGCAGTTTGAAACCCACAGCAAGGTGGTGGTTCTCCAAGACGGACTCGTCGTTGTACATGAGGGCGAGCTCGGAATCTAGCAAAGAACAGAGAGACGTGACTCCAGCGCGTGCGGCGCGTGACTGCCACCAGCCATCGCCTGGCCCCGCCATCGAAATGTTTATCTGTGTGCAGGAAAGTGGGGAAAGTTTTCTTGGTTTTTTTTTTTTTTTCTCCAAGTGAGCCAAGACACTGTGGTTTTCTAATCTGAGCACATATGTATGTAACATAAACAGCCCTTTGCTGGGTTCTGACGAACAAAACAGCGCTCGGTTGACTTAGTTACGGGCTTCACAAGCACTGACAACACAAAGAACAAGTCCTGCAGACACAGTGTCCAAAAAAGAACAACAGCTGCATTCTGGAACCAAGTCACACACTCAGGCTGGGGCAGGAGGCAAGATGGTATCTGGCTCTGCTGTTGTCAGTAGCACTAGTGCTATGTACCTTGTATTAATGATGAATTTTGCTCTCAGAGCAAAAGAATGAGATGGAAGAATTATTAGGTGTTAGCAAGTAGTAATACTGACAAGATTCACTTTACAAATTCCACTACAAGAGCTTCCTTCATTAGGAATTTCGTTTTAATTGCTGCTTTATTTCACAATCACAGAATCACAGGATGACCAGGTTGGAAAAGACCTTTGAGATCCTTGAGTCCAACCATCCCTATCCTCTCCTAAACCATCTCCCTGAGCGCCTCATCTCCCATCTGGTCAATACACCCAAGGATGATGACTCCACCCCCTCCCTGGGCAGCCTGTCCCACACCCCCACAGCTCTTTGGGGGAAGAATTTCTTGTGACATCTCATCTGAACCTGCCCGGGTGCAGCTTGAGGCCATTCCAGGACCTCGATGTCCTTGTAGTGCAGCCTCCCCAGTGCCCAGTACAGGGCACAGTCACCTCCCAGACCTGCTGGCCACACCGGTGCTGATCCAAGCCAGGATGCTGTTGGCATTCTTGGCCACCTGGGCACACTGCTGGCTCATGTTCAGTCTGCAGTGAACCAACACCCCCAGGTCCTTCTCCTCCAAGGAGCTCTCTGTAGAGCACTTTGAGAGAGCGAGGCAGTCCCTGTCCCAGTCAACCTGTGACCTCACTATAAGGGAAGAGGCATCTCGGCTGGTTTCCAAGTCTCCAGGTGAAGTTGTTATTGTACTTGAATCAGAACTCACTTGTATTGATCAGAAATTGATTGGAGACCCCGGGGTGATCCACATCGTGAATCGCAGCCGCGAAAATCGCTGCAAGGATTTCCAGATCGGTGAAGACGGCCTGGGGAGGAAAACAGGAATTTGTCAGAAAAGTCTTGGTGCTTTATCTCTTAACAGCTTGGGAGGCTGATTTAGAGGCTTTTTCAATTATTTTCCTGTGGACAATTTACTCAGAAGAAAGACCTGCAAGCAGCATGGGCCCTTCAGGATGAAACTGAGATCACAGGGAAAGCTGGTGCTGGGATTTCTTACTGGCGATCACAGGCAAAGCTGGTGCTGGGATTTCTTACTGGTGATCACAGCCAAAGCTGGTGGTGGGATTTCTTACTGGTGATCACAGGCAAAGGTGGTGCTGGGATTTCTTACTGGTGATCACAGGCAAAGGTGGTGCTGGGATTTCTTACTGGTGATCACAGGCAAAGCTAGTGCTCTTACTGGTGATCACAAGCAAAGGTGGTGCTGGCATTTCTTACTGGTGATCACAGCCAAAACTGGTGCTGGGATTTCTTACTGGTGACTTCCCTGAGCGCTCTGAAGAGGGGTTTTCTGGAAGACTGAGTGCTACCAGTGATAGACTCAGCTTAAGGGTCCCTCCCACGTGCTTTTAGGCCACCATCCCACCTTTAAACACAAGGCACACCCAACACAAAGCACTCGAAGGACGGAACTCACATCCAGCGCGGGGGTGGAGAGCAGGACGTGGGTGGACTGGGCCACGTCAGCAGCATGGAGGCTGTTGTGGTAGGCCACGTCCGAGTGGTAGTGGTCCTCCAGCGTCATCATGTACGTCACAAACGTGTCTGAGGAGATCTTGAACGTTTTGAGCAGGTCTCGCTCCTGTGTAACGAATGGTACAAGCACATATCACATATGGGTGTCGTGGCGGCGGCGCGGGGAGCCATGGGACACCGACCGGAAGAGCACGAACCTGGAAGATGGCGTACATGATGCAGGTGAGCGGCCTGTTGTGAGAATACCTCGCCACGTTGAAGATGTTGAGACCCCACTTGTTCAGGTCTTCCAGTTCCTGTTGAAAGGGCAAAAAAAAGAGGACAATGGTTACAAGATCTTGTCAAGACAATTCCACCTTTAGCATTCGTGTCGCCTGCGTCTCCCAACAGTTTAGAAAGGTGCAAATTCAATCTTCATGATGGTGATTCTGTGAGTGCATGAACACGTGTCCTTAAGCAAGCACAGCAACTGCCAAGGGCTGGTGCCAAAGCACGTGTACAAGGGGACAACATCACTCCATGTGGCCCAGGAGCTACTTGTGATGTGGGTTTGCAGGGAGCAAGGAGAGATCCCCTGACAAAGACCCCAGAGCCAGATGCCACACATAGCGCTGTCTGATGTCCCTGTGTTTGATGCCTGCTCTCCTCAGCCTTCCTCACATGTTAAAAATTATTTTAGGGATTTTTTCAAGGAATTTACGAACACAGAACATGCTGTTAGGGCCTGGAACCAATAATCACAGCATTTGTAATGGCCACACCACTGAGGGATACTGATTCCAGATTCACCAGGGAGGAGGCAGCTCATCCCTGACTTGCAGATAATAGATCCTTCCAGAACTGCAAGATCCTGCCATACCTTGGCCAGATGGTCTTCCTTCTCCGTTTTCACACCGAACCGTGAAATGCTGGTGTTATTTAAGCTTGAACTGTGCATTAATTTCTTCACTCCACTGATCTGTGTCATGAGCTGCTGTTTTTTCTTCTTCTCTCTGTCCTTCTGGGTGGGAGAAGGAATCTCCACATCATTCTGCTTGTCTGTTAACAAATAAAGGCGACGTGAGTCAACACCGTTAGAGTGCGAGCGCCCATCACGCCCCCCCCAACGTCACCCCTTATCTTCGCCGACTCAGCAGCTCCACACACCAGTTCAAACCCCCGTGTTCCTGCTGGCAGGGGGTTTCTCTCTCATTTTGGGACCAAACTGAACAAATTCCAAGCGAAACAGTCACCTCTGTTTGCCCTCTGCAGGGCTGAGCCCTCCCACTGAGCCCTGCTGGGGCACGCGAGGTGCCAGGCTGCTTTCACCGTGGCCATTTTCAAGCTGCAGCGCTTGGGGACACTGAATGTCCCCAGGAGCACCATGCCTGAAGGGCACCAGGCTCTGCTTACTGCTCAATCTCAAGTAATGTTTATTACCTATGTCCAGGGAAATAAATTATATAGCCAAACATCACATTCTTCCTTGATATATACGTAAAATTTCATCCAAAATATATATGTAAACATGCATAAATATATATATTAGTACAATAAAGCACATAATAAGCATCTATTAGCATACACTAAAGCACATAATCATATAATTTCACATTAATTCTGTTGACACTTATGAGGGCCAAACCCATCTCCACTCCCCCCTGCTCTTAATAACAACAAATTGGCACCAGTGATTAATTAAAGGTTCGCCCTTCACAACTATGTACAGAGTAACATACAACACAGTGGCCAAATCTCTGCTGTCCTGCTGGGAGATACTAACAGCCTCTGTGCACGTTTACCAAGCTGCTGGTGGGGCCAAGCCTGGGCTGTGGAGATGTGTTCAATGAGTAGATCTATCTGTAGATGCTGCTTTCTGCTGTTCCAACTGATCTTACAGCACTGAAGTGGAGATGCCAGGGGCTCATTACTGTCACACAAACCATTTTTCATGGATTTTTAGAAAAGGCTACACCTCTCTCTGCACCTTTGCATCTCTGAGGACCTCTGGAGGGACTAGGTGTCTCAGCACTAGTTACTTTCGCCTTGGCTTAATTAAAAATCTCCAAAAGAAGAACTACCAGCGTGTCTGCAACACTGCAATTAAGGGGGAAGCCATTATTCACAGCAACAGCCAAGCTGACATCAATGGTGTTTCCCTCGTGTGTCTTTGCTGAACACCAGAAGGCCTCTCCTCTCTCTAATCTCCTTAGCAATGACTAACACTAAGGCAGCCACAGTGGACATACCCACACCAATCTCTGAATTCTTGCATCATTTTCCCAGCAGGAGCAGAAGCAACACCCTTAGGAAAGGGCATGTGCTGAAAGGCTGCCATGACCTTCCCTGTTTATGAGGTGTGACCAAGGATAACCCCCCCCAACCCACCTCTCAGCTTTGTCCTTCCTACTGGACGTAAAGCTGGTGTCCCTGCTGATGATGAGCTGCTGAGTGCAGGACCTGCTGAGGATGTCACCTCTTGGTGTCTGCCTGGGCCCATCTCAAAGTCAAGAGACTGAATGAAGCCACATTGTTTGGTTTTAACACCTTCCATGAGTTAACCCCATCCAACCAACACTGGTAGAACGAATGTTCTGCCCCCACATTTCTTTTGCTTGCTCAAGTTCCTCAGTTGTAGACTCCTGTTATTTTGTGTGTTCAGTTCAGTTTAAATCAAGTTTTAGGGGGAAAAAAAACTAATAAAAATCTAACAGCTTCCTAAATAATGCTTTAACATCCTTTTAAAAGCTTTTCTCATTTTTTTTTTAAATATGAGGAATCAAGCTGGGTTCTGTCCCGGTCCGGAGAGCCTGTGCCACTCATCACTAACACCCCCCTACGGGTCCAAGTGCCCCCCAAACTGCCACAAAACATCAGGGATGTCACCACTACAGGCTGTGTGAGAAGCAGCCAAATGGGGATGAACAAGGCCATTGGCAAGACCTGCAGAGGGAAATGCAGTTACCTGACCCAGCCTGACTCCGGGAATAATACAGCCCCCTTAGCACCCCGTTAGCACCAGCAGCGGCTTCGGCTAATTAACCCTTGCTGAGCCACGCACAGGAGTGTCCGTGGGGTGTGCTGGTTTTGGGTTAGGTCTGTAGTATGAAGCCACACTGGGTATCTCTGCTGCTCCAGGGTCATACAGCTCCTGGCACAAGCTGATGAACACCAAACTCCCTGAAAATGCCGCGGTGGCCACGCTCCCCAGCACGCTGCCGCCGGAGAAGTGACCCGCTGGCTGGCAGCCATGCTACCAACCCCCTCCTCGACTCACGCTCTGGATGTCACGATTAAGCTGAGTGACAAGGGACTGGGTTCCCATGAAGCAGCTACAGACTTCTCTGGATTATTAATGATGTGACGTGTCTAAACGCACGCAGCAGTTCCCCTTGCAACGGGCTACTGAAATCGCTGTCAAATCCCTTAATGGAAATAACTGGGTGTCACGTGGTGAATGTGTTCTGGGCCACCTCAACCATGGGGCACAAGTCCCACGGGAGCTCAGGGGTCCCACTCAGCATCTGGAGCTGCCAGAGATTCGTGTGTGAGGGTCCTTAAACGCTCACGAATTTGAAAGCGGCTTGGAAGCACGGCCAATTGTACCCTGCATAACAAGTTTATTCTGTGGATTAATTCAGACCTGTAGTCCCCTGAGCTCTGACAAAACTAATGACATGCAAAAATACTCTCTTTACCATCTAATCTGACTTCTGGTGCCCAACAAGCTGATATCTAAGGTATGAAACACCTCGGCTCAACCTGCTTGCCCGCACCCTGACTCGGAAGGGGGAAGATGCAGCAGTTGCAGAGATTACAGTGTGCACTTGGGCTTGTGTGACTTTGTCCTTCCCAAAAGGTCAACAGGCAAATCAGAGAAGGCATCAGGCAGCTACCAGCAGCTTAATTCAGCTGGAACAGAGGGATCTTCTGATTTGCAGAGGGAGTTACTCGAGCACTGCGTTATTCTCCTCCCCACATCCATTTTGAAAGCGAACGATGGAAATGTTTAAATCATGCTCAGCCCCACAGGAAAACTGAGCACGAGTTAATCCACTGGTGGGTATTAGGCTGCTGTTAATTGTTATCTTTGAGTCACCCAAAAGCTTGGGATGTGATGCCTTACCCAGGAAAGTGTTGGAAATGTACTCAGACACCTGGTTGCCGGAGCGGCTCATCTCGGAGAGGTGTGTCAGCTCCCGGTTCAGCATCCTCTTGAACTGGGAGGGGAAAAGCACACACAGAAAAACGACATTGTTATTAATTTTTTTTTTCCTGAATGCTTTTCCAAATCAGTAACAGCTTTATCACAAAACAAGATGTTAAAAGCAGGATTCTGGAGGTATCTGGAATGGTGTTGGTGACATATGGCTTCATTTAGATCCTGTTCAGCATCAGCCTGACTAGATATTCCTTTTCAATGCACTAACCTACAAAATCAATGTCCTCCACAGACACAGATTATATTTTTACTGTGACTAACAATAAAACAGTGTTTCAGGTAATCTCTCCAAGAGATCAAATCCATGTGTCAGTTTTAAACTGCACATCCCACAACCTCCTTTTGTTCCCAGTTCTGTAAGTTCGCCCCATTTTGGATTACGCAAGTAAAACCCAGCTGCAGACCCCTCAGAGCATGAGAGAGGAGAAGCGAACGCTCAGCCTGAGGGGCTGCTGGGATCGTTGCAGTGACATGCAGCGCTTCTTCACCCAGCCATGCATGTTATCACCCTCCCTGCTCTCCAGACACACGTTTTTCTGGCTGCATCGTTTTATCCCACAGCAGCGAATTCCCAACGGAGGTGAAACACCCTGTGAAAAACACCCACCCCACATACATGTACAGCACATGCAGATGTGTAGCTCAGAACACAGAAACAGCTGTTCAAAAAAGCAGGTTTTCCTGACAGAGGTTCTACCCCAGCAGTACAGCACACACACACACACACAAAAAGAGTCGTTTATAACAAGCCTTCAGGATTTAAACCCACCTTAATATAACCCCAAGACACAGATAACAGATAATTTGCCTCAGGCATTTTGGAAAACTCCACGCCACAGTCCACAAATCCTCCCTGGAGTAATCGCTGGTCAGCCAGGAGAGCTCCTCAGTGCACAGTCACCCCCCCCTTCCCCAGTCAATTAAAAAAAAAAAATAATAATAAATCAGCATTCCTCAAAGCCGGAGATCCCCCAAAGCCCGGCGGCCGCTAATCCCAGACAAAGCCAAGCCTGGCACAGCATCTTCACAGAGGGCTGAACGTGGGTGTATGTGCTTGCAGGAGAGAAGAATCAGGGCTTGCACGAAGAAATGAGGACTAATCCGAGCCTGTTCTGCTGG